>JAVSCE010002965.1:0-14640 GCA_032199065.1 Smutsia gigantea
ACATTGGATGCTCTCTCCTAGGTCTTTGAATATTGAGAGGGATAAAAACACATAAGCAGTGAGTGGATGAAATTTATTTTAGCTCAGTCTCCCAGACAACTTGTTCAAATTACAAAATCATGGCTATATTTCCTGTGTCATCATCCAGTAGCACATGCCTGGTTTTTTCCAATTCATTGGTTTTCACAAGAAGAAACTGTACTTGCTATATTCTAGGCTAACACTTCTGTTCAAGTACTAGGTCCAGTTCCATTTTACCTAAAGACTTCACTGTAACAATTGTTCATCTTTCTTGTTAATTACTTTCTCCTTTTTTTCCAGGTTATTCTTATGTGTGTACAAACATGTTTACATTGTTGTTTTCTTAAAATCTTAAAAATCCTTCCTGGGGGAGATATCTCCAAAAATGTCAGAGTAAATAATTCTAGATGGACCATCCACCCCCAGAAACACTGACAACCTGTATAAGTTGTTGAAATCAATTTTACCTGAACTCTAAAAGAGTCTTGAAAACAAAGGTTATCTAACCAGGAAAAACATACATTCAAGTTGGTATCCAATCATGAGAAACAGGGTAGGAAATTTTTGTGCCATTTTAATTTAGTTTTATTCTTCCCCCCATCTCCTGCATGGCAATAGTCTTGGATATGGCAGCATACATTCCCAGTATGAATAGATGAATAGTGGGTTCTGCAGAGAACAGAGCAAACAATGTTCCCAATAAATTATGACTTTTTTGAAGTACTTAGGGGTTCTCTGAAGGAGTGTTATAAAAGGCTTTCTTTCATTCTACTAAATTTGAATTATGTCAGGACAGTGAAATCATTACATAGAACTTGTTTCCCTAAAAATACTAAAAAAGTAAGAAGCTGCTAATGCTTAGGGTAAAAAATACATTAGGGCAACCATACACATACTGAAAATGTGAGAGGGAAAAAAAAGTGTGTGAGATATACTGAGGTAAGGACTTTGAAAAGGCCCTGCATATTTGAGGAAACCTAGAAAGAGTACTGCACATGGCCAGTGTAAGAGTATTGCTCAAAAAACACCATAGAAAGTCACAGATTTTACTTCTGACTCATCTTTAGGCTTAATATAAATAAAGTGAGGCCTAGCAGTTTAAAAGGACTAACTAATGTTGAAGGAGTATAGCATCTACACAGGCTAGTATTTTCCCTTTCTTTTCACTTTCTTTTTCTTTTGGATCTAGGTGTTTATGGAAATCTTTGTCAAAACAGTTCACACTAAGCTAAAGAACACAGGGTTTTCAAGATTACACATGACACGGATACACATGACATGGAGACACATGACACGGAGTCATTAAACAAACAACTGCAATTTACAGCAAGCAATACAACTCTCTGGGAGGGGAGGGCTTATTTCTACTGCTGCCAAATCATAATATTCAAAATACCCTTTTTTTTTCATAAGAAACTTATGAGGTATACAAAAAAACTAGAAATGCACATTTACAGAGAGAAAAAGAAATTAACAGACTGAGGGAGCCTAGATACTGAAGCAATTTGACAAAAACTTCTATTTACTAAGCTTTATATAATACAAATAAAAATTGCACATATTTGGATGTACAACCTGATCTTTTGATATACATTTATGTTGTGAGATCATCACAATCAAGCTACTAAACACATATACCACCTCATATGGTTACTATTTTCTTTTAATATGTGTGTGCAGTGAGAACACTTAAGATCTACCCTGTTAGCAATTTCAAGTATATGAGATATTGATAAAAGTATAGCTACCATACTGTACTTTAGGTCTCCAAAAGTTAACTTGCCTTATGTAACTTTGGAACTTTGTACATTTTGACCAATACAACCTATTTTTCTCTGCTCCTAACCCCAACTTCCCCATAAATAACAGCTTCCAACTACCATTCTATACACTGCTATTAAGAATTTGACTATTTTAAATTACACATGTAAGTGAATCCAGTATTTTTCTTTCTTTGAGTCTTCTCTTTTTTCTTATTTACAGCTAACAGTATGTCAATTTAGTTTATCTTTTCGATAAGTTCATATTGTAGCTTTATTTTTTTATATACATTTTATTGGAAAATATATTTCATTTTTTATTACAATTTTTTATTAAGGTATTAGTGATATACACTCTTATGAAGGTTTCAGAAGAAAAACAATATGGTTATTACATTCACCCTTATTATCAAGTCCCCCCCACACCCCATTGCAGTCATTGTCCATCAGTGTAGTAAGATGCCACAGATTCACTGTCTTCTCTGTGTTGCAGTTTTATTTTTTTCTATTTTTTCTTATTCTCTATTTCACTTATTTCTACTCTTCTTGTGTTTGGGTTTAGCTTTTCCTTTTTTTAGTTCTGTGAAGTATAAAGTCATTTGTTTACTTGAGATCTCTCTTCTATTTTAATGTAAAAGTTTATCACTATGAAATTACATTTATTCCTGTTTTTGCTGCATAATATATTTTGTTTGGCATGTTGTGTTTTTATTTTCATTTACACAGAGACTTTAAATCAACTGTCTTCATATACTCTCAAAGATAAAAAGGACCCAGACACTGAACAAAAAAGAAGCCAGAAAACAATATTTCACCATATAGAGAATACCCAGAAAGAAATAAAATTGTGTATATAATAAGAGGACCCAAACAGAAAATATAGTTGAAAACTAGAATAACTGACATGAAAATTTTACTATGACTTTGTAAGACCCAGAAAACAGGCCCTGCTCAGCCCCAGGATGGACGGCGACCCAAATACTCACAAGAGACCAGTCTTGATGCAAACAGCAAGAGGTTTATTGATTCCACCAGTGCGCTGGGGTCAACACTCATAACTCATGCAGGAGCAGAGGAGTCTGACCCCGAGCAGAAATAACAGGAGGTTTTAAAGGAAAAAGGGACCATAACCAGGGGGAGGCGAGGGGGAGGTCTGCTGATGATTCGGTAGCAAAAATATTTCAATTAGGATCTCACAGGGCTTTATCTTCACAGTAGGGTCTCACAGGGCTTTACCTTCACAATCTATCAGTTTTGGGGAGGATTACCTAGGCACGGGTTTGCAAGCTATTGTGTCATAGTGTTCAGGCTGGTTTTTATGACTCAGGCCAAGGGTCAGAGCCTACTTAAAATTTTCCTATTCTTTCAGGTGGTTTCGGGGAAACTGAAACTCAGGCCCTCTGATTTCTGAGGCTTTCTGGGGCCTGTCGTGGCGTTAGTTTGGTCCTTTCATTCCCCACTTCTTCTTATGCATAGTTCTAATCATAGAACTAGAATTCCGTATTATCATAAAATTCTTTTTCAGAATTAGGTACGGACTGGTAATGTTGTCTTAACATTAAAATTTGTACTGCACCAATCCGTTCTCTAATAAAAGTTACTAATCTGTTCAGAATGCAAGGGCCAATAGTGAGTAACAGAAGCAGAAGCAGAATAGGTCCTATAAGGGAAGATATTAAAGTAGTAAACCAGGGAGATTTACTAAACCATCCTTCAAACCATCCTTGTTGAGATTCTCGTTCCCGCAGGCGTTTATTTAACCTTTCCCTCAGCTTAGACATGGAGTCTTTTATAATTCCAGAATTATCTACATAGAAGCAGCATTCTTCCCTCAATGCAGCACACAGTCCAGCATCCTTCAAAAACAAAAAATCTAGCCCTCTCCTATTCTGCAATACTACTTCAGACAAAGAAGTCAGGGATTCCTCTAGTTTGGAGATAGATTGTTCTAAGGCTCATAAGTCCTCATCTATTGCGGCTCTCAACATCTGGAAGTGCTGAGGCCCTTGTATCAAAGCTGCAGTACCAGTACTTACTCCAGCTGCTACTCCAAGATGGCGTAAGCGAAGCTTAAGAGGATTATCAGTCTTTTCCACGTGCCAGGACTCACCTTCTTCTGCCTTTGGTGCAGCTTTTAGGTGGGAGGCGTGGATCCAGGCGGCTATTCCTTCGACCTTCACTGCAGTGGGAGTTGTCAGCAGGACTAGGTAGGGTCCTTTCCACCAAGGCTCGAGATTCCCAACACGGTGTCTGCGTACGTAGACAGCGTCTCGCACTTGGAACCGATGAGGGTCAATGGTGGTCTCAGTGGAGTAGGCCTCTTTCAGTTGTTCCCATGCCTGCTGGTGAACTACTTCTAGGGCTTTTAGGTGGGCAAACAAGGATTGAGAAAAAGCAACATCAGGGTTATGTATTCCTCCTGCTTCCACAAGGGGGGGGGTCCTCCACATAAAAGCTCATAGGGGGTCAGTCTAAATCGCCCTGGGGTGTTTCTTACCCGGAACAGGGCAAAGGGAAGGAGAGCTGTCCAGTCATTCCCGCCGGTCTCTAAGGCTAATTTAGTCATGGTCTCTTTTAGAGTTCTATTCATCCTCTCTACCTGTCCTGAGCTTTGGGGTCTATATGCACAATGTAATCTCCAATGAAACCCCAGTTGTTTGGCCAGTCCCTGACTCACCTGAGCAACGAAGGCGGGCCCGTTGTCAGATCCGATTACCTTGGGGATTCCAAACCTGGGAAAAATTTCTTCTAGAATCTTCTTGGCCACAATGTTGGCAGTTTCTGTCTTAGTTGGGAATGCTTCTACCCATCCTGTGAAAGTATCTATAAAAACTAGTAGATATTTATTCCCATATCTGGCAGGTTTTATTTCAGTAAAGTCTACTTCCAGTAGGTTCCAGGTCGATCACCCGGCAATCTTTGTCCAGGGTGGCATTGGTTGGAGCCTGCATTCGTCATGGCACAGGGAATGAAATGTTTAACTATAGCATTGACAACTTCAGGAAGTCTAATTACATATTAGGGGGACGATTTCACTGTTTTCTTCAGGTGTTTGGTCCCCAGATGGGTGAGCCGGTGGAGCTGTCTTACGTATTCTCTAGCCTCCCTCTGGGGGAAAATGATTTTCACATTTTCTGTCTTTCTTAATCCTTGAGGCGTCTCTATAGTGTACCCTAGGCGACTCATGACTTGCCAATCTTCTCTAGTATACTGGAATCCCTCAGGGCTGGGCTCTGTCTCATAGTCACTCATTGCTGGCAATATTGGGGTTCCATGAGCAACTTTCTTTGCTGTCTGATCAACCAACTGATTTCCTTTAGTTATCTTATCGGTGGCTTTTTGGTGCCCAGGGCAGTGTATGATGGCCACCTTTTTAGGCAAATGCACTGCCTCTAATAGACTCAGAATTTCTTCTTTATTTTTAATTTCTTTACCTGCCGATGTCAGTAATCCTCTCTGCCGATAGATGGCACCATGTACATGTGCTGTGGCAAAGGCATATCTACTATCCATGTAGATATTGATGGCTTTCCCCTCAGCTAGTCTCAAAGCCTGTATCAAGGCTATGAGTTCTGCCTTCTGAGCTGAGGTCCCTTCAGGCAGACTGCTTGCCCACACTGTCTGCTCTCCATCTACTACCGTAGCCCCAGCCATCCTCTTACCTTCAACTATGAAGCTGCTGCCATCCGTGAACCAGGTGGTACCTTTAGGCCAGAGGGTGTCTGTAAGGTCACTTCTGACTCCAGTTTCCTCAGCCAGTATGTCTGCACAAGTGTGAACAACTGGCTCCTCAGTGTCCTCAGGCAGTAAGGTAGCGGGGTTAAGGAGGGCAGGCTGGCCAAAAATGATTCTCTCCATCAGCAGTAAGCTTTGGTAGTGGGTCATGCGAGTATTCGTCATCCACCGATCAGGAGGCTGGCGGATAACACTCTCTAGGGCATGGGCAGCAATTACAGTCACCTGTTGTCCCATAGTCAGTTTGTCAGCGTCCTTGATCAGGATCACGACTGCTGCAATGGCCTTTAAGCAGGATGGCCATCCGCTGGCCACTGGGTCCAGTTTCTTTGACAGGTATGCCACCGGCCACTTCCAGGGTCCCAAGGCCTGGGTAAGAACTCCCCTGGCTACTCCCCCTCTCTCTTTGCAGTAGGCACATTGATCTTTGTCAAGGGGTGGTCTGCCCATGCTTCTCATTGTCTTCTGGCCCCTGTTGCTCAGGTTCCCTACCTGCCTAGGCCCTTGAAATCCTCTTTCTTTCTCTCCTACCACTGTGGCCAAAATTCTAGGTAAGTTTTTCTCCTGTCTTCTGTCTCTTCTATCCTCCCTTTCCTCTCTCTCTCTCTTCTGCCTTTCTTCTTTCTCTTCCTCTGTCTCTCTTTTGTGATACACTTTCTCAGCCTCCTTCACTAGGTCCTGTAAAGTAAAATCCTGCAATCCTTCAAGGCACTGCAGCTTCTTTTTGATATCAGAAGCTGATTGCCCTATAAATGCCATAGCTACGGCTGCCCGCTGTCCCTCAGAGGTGGGATCAAAAGGAGTATAGCGCCTATAAGCCTCCATAAGGCGCTCAAGAAAAACTGAAGGCAGTTCAGTGGGCCCCTGAAGAATTTCTTTTACCTTAGCCAGATTAGTGGATCGTTGCGCAGCCCCCTTGAGACCTGCCACCAGAGCCCGGCGGTAGACAGTCAACCTCTCCCTACCTTCCGGAGTGTTGAAGTCCCAGTTGGGTCGAGTCAGTGGGAATCCAGCATCTATCACATGGGGAAGTTGGGAGGGTTGCCCATTGTCTCCTAAAACATTTTTCCAGGCTTCCAACAGGATTCTCTCTCTCTCTTCCGTGGTGAAAAGAGACTGCAACAGTTGCTGGCAATCATCCCAAGTGGGTTGGTGGGAGAACATGTGAGACTCTATTAATCCAGTAAGTCCTACAGGATTTTCTGAAAAGGAAGCATGATTAGCCTTCCAATTATATATATCTGCAGAAGAAAATGGCCAATACTGTATGGGTTGGACTCTGGGGGGCAGCACGGGAGGGCCATAAACTCTAAGTGGGAGGGTTACAGTAGAATCCAGCCCATCCCCAGGAGGGGCCCCTCTAAGACTTCGGGTACCCGCCACTGGGCCCCCTGCTGCTGCTGGTAAAGGGGGAGCATTGGGCCCTTCTTCTTGCCTTTCTTGCACTACCTGCTGAGCAGGTTGTGCCTCAGGGGCTGGAGCAGGTTCTGCCGCCTGTTCAAGATAATACGGGGGAGGGTCAGGTTCCGGCTATTCGGGAGGGGATTCTACTTCAGGATATATTTTAGGTTTCGGGGTTCTTGTAGTTCTGCTTCTATTTAGTACCAACACTTGAAACTTTGGTTTAGACATACTGGAAAAATAAGAACTTCAGACAAATATGAACATAAAGTTTATAAAATGGGTAATTAAAAGCTTTTAAAAAATAGCAATTTAAAAATGGAAAATTTTTTCTTTGATTAGATAACCAGATTAAGTTTAAATTGGTTTAGAGTAGACCTTAAGGTTTTAGAAAATCTTTGGTTTAAAAATCAAGACTATTTCTCAAAGCTAATCACATAAAATATCAAAGCAATACAGAAATAAAGTTACTAAAAGGTTAAGAGGTGCCACAATTTTAAAGATCAAAGTAAACATCAGTTTCTCCCTTATAATTACAATTATTGAAAGATTTTCTATATTCAGTTGTATGTGTTCATCTTTAAAGTTATTTATGAAGAAATCTTTTCTTCAATTACAACAATGAACTATTGCAGCTCAAAACTGGAATGGTACAAGCAAAACAACTTCACACTTTAATAAGTATATGAAAAACATATTACCCATAGTATGATACACAATTTCAGTAGGGTCCCATCTATCCACATTTTAAAAAGACTTATGGGAGGAAGGGGTAATATATAACAATTTACTGACTTACAGGAGAGTGCAAGTGAGGGAGCCTTGCTGAAAGTGTATTGCTGGCCTTACATACC
This sequence comes from Smutsia gigantea, assembly GCA_032199065.1. Lineage (NCBI taxonomy): Eukaryota > Metazoa > Chordata > Mammalia > Pholidota > Manidae > Smutsia > Smutsia gigantea. Next base: position 7,772 of record JAVSCE010002965.1, read on the forward strand.
TGCTCCATGCTGACTCCCCCACCCTGCAGAAACAGTGCAGTCTCTCAAATCAAGTACATTTCCAAAGAGAGAAACAGAGAGAGGGAGGGAAGGAGAGAGGCTTGATAACTTGGGTGTGGGGGGAATCAGTGGCCCATTAACTGCAGTGGAAAAATACAGTGCAAAGTCAATCTTTGGCCCCTTTAAAAAACACTGGATATGAACTGAAAAAAAAGCAAATGCTTCCAGTTCTTACAAGAGAAGCTTTGCCTGTTAAGAAAGCTTATTGCCAAAGTATACAAGAAGCTGCCTAGTTTATTAAATCAACTGTCCAGCCCAAGCTGAAGGAGCAGACATTTTGTAATCCAATTTCAAAAAGTTAACAATAAATTAACAACAGACCTCTCCCCATACTCTGAAATGAGATTCTTCCATTTAGAAAAATCTCCCTGTAAATGAATACAGGCAGGCCTGAATTTCTGAGGCCAGGATCACTTGGATTCCTCCCTCCCACCCCCATCTTCTGTAGCTGTAACACCTCTGCCATCTTCTGCTGCAGGGGCTGCCCAGGGATGGCAGGGATACAAGTCCAAACCCTCTACTGCTCAGTTGTTCACTTTAATACTCAGAGAAGAGAGGAAGACAGCTTTTGTTATGAGAAATTACTTTTACACAATATGGACAAAGAAGTACATGATGAAAGGAAACAATCAAAACAGCAGTTTTCCTTATTGGTTACATGATGTAGGGTTGGTGGTCAGGGTGAGAATCAGGTCTTGGCTGAAAAACAAGATTTTTAACTGCAAAAATTAATTCTCTGTTAAAAGTACCCTCAGGAGGCCAACCTACATTGAAGGCCGGCCATTCAGTCAAGCAGAGGGTCTGCCATTGTCTTTTTCTAACTTCTACAGACAAGTCATGGGCCCTATTCTTGACGTCCGTCCAGCGGTCCAAAGTCAGAGACAAAGGGGTTGTCACATTCTGTCCCATTTTGGTCATTTCTAAATACACAAAAACAGCAAGCCACAAAACGACAAAAGACGCCAACAAACACTTTCCTCCTCTCGTTTTCCACAGACATGAGTGGTATTCAGATGGGGGAGGGTCCCTCCGTTGAATCCGCTCAAACCAGACCCTTGCCCCTTCCAACATACGGGCGGAAAAATCCACCGTTTCACACCCAGGGGCGTCCCCCAGGGTTGCAGCTTGTGGCCCCAGGCACGTCTGCCTTACCAAAGCTTTCCGTTCCCTTATGGGAGTCGCAAGTGGCTGCCAAACTGAAAGTGCTTTTCACAGACCCAGATACCTGATAGAACAAACAGGCACCGGCGCACACAGAAACTTAAGGATCCTTTGCTTACCTCCAAGTGGGTCTCTGGAGAATAGGGTGGCCACAGATCCTGGACAAGCCCCCAAATGTAAGACCCAGAAAACAGTCCCTGCTCAGCCCTGGGATGGACAGTGACCCAAATACTCACAAGAGACCAGTCTTGATGCAAACAGCAAGAGGTTTATTGATTCCACCAGCGCGCTGGGGTCAAGACTCATAACTCATGCAGGAGCAGAGGAGTCCGACCCCGAGCAGAAATTACAGGAGGTTTTAAAGGAAAAAGGGACCATAACCAGGGGTAGGTGAGGGGGAGGTCTGCTGATGATTTGATAGCAAAAAAATATTTCAATTAGGGTCTCACAGGGCTTTATCTTCACAGTAGGGTCTCACAGGGCTTTATCTTCACAATCTATCAGTTTTGGGGAGGATTACCTAGGCACGGGTTTGCCAGCTATTGTGTCATAGTGTTCAGGTCAGTTTTTATTACTCAGGCCAAGGGTCAGAGCCTACTTAAAATTTTCCTATTCTTTCAGGTGGTTTCGGGGAAACTGAAACTCAGGCCCTCTAATTTCTGAGGCTTTCTGGGGCCTGTCATGGTGTTAGTTGGGTCCTTTCAACTTAACTACAGATAAGAATACATTCAAGAAGCTAAGTGAATTTCAGTGAAGAAAGCTCAAAGACATAAATATTCAGAAGCATGGTAGCCATAAAGAAGTAGCATAAAGTATTATGGTGTTTAAAGGGACAAATAGTCAACCTGTAGGTGGCAAAACTATGAGTAGAAAGAACATTAAAGAACGTTGCCAAAATAGAAAGCCCAGAAATCTGTCTCCCCACCTAGACAACAATTGCACTAGAAGAACCTGTCTGATATAACTATTTTGGAACTCTAGGGTCAACTGAAAACTTGTAATTTCCAGGGCAAGGTTTGGAGATAATTTTGGTTAATTTTGATCAATTTTACCTCTTAGAACAGATGAGCTACGTATCTACCCTTTGGCAGACAGAGGTACATGTATATAGTCCCAGAGCAAATGGCACATAGCTTGCAGGAGCTAGGGTGGACAAAAGGACCAAGTCTTCCAAATAATGGAAATCTGTGCCCTGATTATTGCTGCTTCCAATGACAACTATGCAGACAAATAGCCAGGCAGGTATTACAGTTGCACCTATCCTTACTTGTAGCAGGCCTTTAGCTGAAATTACTTCCCAATGATTTCAAGACCTAGTGACCTTTTCCTCCCCTCTTCATATTTCTCTTTCTTTCTCATTTGGAAACCAAACACTGAAAGGATATTCAAAAGCAAATTTGGGAAAATCACAAAATTACCATGCATGTCCAGAGGAAAGTTCAGTCTCAGAAAAGATCTGAAAAAATGTAGTTTATAACACAGACTTGACTCTTAGCACAGAGTCAAGACAATAATAAAAAAGTGTACAAAAATTAAACAAAACCAGCATCAAACAGATCTCAAATTGGGAATGAAACAGATCTGAACAGGAAGAAGTAAGAATAACTGTGAACTTGAAAATAGGACAAGTGAAATTATTGACTGTGAGTAATAGAAAGCAAAAAGATTGAAAAAAAGTGAACCAACCCTAAGTGGACTTTCAACTAGAACAAAAGAGAAGTATTGGGAATTCTAGGAAGCAAAAAGAGAAAAGGCAGAGACACTATATGAAGAAAAAATGGTTGAAAACTTCACAAATTTAATGAAATACATGAATATAAACATCAGAGAAGTTCAATTGGACTCTGAGTAAAATTAACTCTATGAGACCCATGCTAAAAAACATTCTTACTAAAGTTCAGAAGCCAAAGAGAAAGAGAATCCTGAAAGCAGTAAGACAGGAGTGACTCATTACACACATATGATTTTTCAACAAGATTGCCATCAGATTTCTCATCAGAAACCAGAAATCAATGGGCTGGTGTTTTCAAAGTACTAAAAAACTAATAAATGTAAAAATAAACAAAAAAATTAAAATTAAAAAATTCCTATCAAGAACCCTCTATCAACAAAATGAAAGTTAAAGAGATATTAAAGCATTTCCATGTAAGCAAAACCTCTGGGAATTTTTTTACCCTATCCAGTGTAAAATGGCTAAGGAAATCAAAGACAGGACATCAGAAAACCCACAGTTTATATTAAGAAATGAAAATTAATACACCAACAATTATAATAGCTAGTAGTATTGAAAAAAACAGCTCATAACAAGATTTTGTGTTCTATATGATTTTATATACATTTAAAATATATCAGTTTAAAAGCTAGTATTATTGTAATTTTGATTTGTAACTTCACATTTTGTTTTCTATGTAATTTAAGAGACCAATGGATACATAAGAGTTATTAACTTATGTATATGTCCCCCCAAAATTACATCTTTATATACATATATTATATAAAGATGTAATTTTTGTGACAGAGCAGCAAAGATAGGAGTGGCGGTGTTAAAGAGTAGGTTTTTTACATGTTACTGAAGTTACACTGGTAGAAATTCTAATTGGGATGTGATAATATGTTTATACCATTCCTAATAAATTTTATATTAATGTAGTCCCTTTGGTAACCACAAAGAAAATAACTTTATGTAAGTCTGGGGAAAGGAAATCCCAGGGCAAAATAACTCTAAAAACTGAAATCAGTTAAAGGAAGAAACAAAGTTTAAAACCTATTTATTGCTTACAAATTGCAGTGCAGCACCATCTCTTTCCCCTGCTCCAGAAGGAAGCAAACAGGCAAGGAAGACAGCCCCTACCCTTAACCTCTCATGTTCACACACCCTAGGTTGCCCAGGTAATTACCCATTGACATGGAGGTGAACTTCTCTTCACTCCTGAGGACATGCAAATGCACTAAAGCCAGGCAAGATAACCTGGAAATGTTACAATTTTACCCACACTATAGAATACACACAAAAGAAAATGAAAAAGGAATTTAAATATTTCATCTCAAAAAATTTACTAAGTGTGAAATAAGATTAATGCAGGAAAGGAGGGAGAGAAACATACAGCTTTTACAGGTATACAGAAAATAAATGTCACATTGACAAAAGTAACTTCTTTAAACGTAAATGGATTTAACAGTCCATTCAAAAGGCAGAGATGGCCAGAATGGATTTTAAAAATGTGGCTCAAGTATATGTCATCTATAAAAAACTATTGCTAGCTACAATGACACAAATAGATTGAAAATGAAGGAAAGAAAAATACATTCTACATAAATACTAGAAGAGAGCATGGGAGGTTATAATAAAACCAGACAAAACAGACTTTAAATCAAAAAGGCATGCAACAGGCAAAGCCATGATGTTAATGAAAGGCTCAATACAGCAAGAAGATGTGACAATGTGGGTAAAATTGTAACATTTCCAGAATATCTTGCCTGGCTTTAGTGTATTTGCATATCCTCAGGGGTGGAGAGAAGTTCATCTTTATATCAGTGGGTAATTACCTGGGCAACTGAGGGCATGTCTGAATCTGAGAGTTTAAAGAGAGAGGCTGGCTCACTTGCTTGTTTGCTTCCTCATGAGCAGAGGAAAAAGATGGCCCTGGACTGCAGTTTGTAAGCAATAAACAGGTTTTAAACTTTATTTCTCCCTTTGACTGATTTAAGTTTTTAGAGGTATTTTGTCCTGGGATTTCCTCTCCCTGGACTTACATGTGGTGGCAGTCAGTAGGGTGCCTCTGAACATAAAATCTGTCATAATGGGTGTGACCTTTGGGAAGGCTTTTCCTGTGGATGGTGGGGAAGCCCCAGTGGATGCAGCAGCAGAGGGTGCCACTTCACCTGTTATTATGCCCCCAGCTGTGGGGCTTCTAAGTTGGGAATCTTTAGTGGGGAATTGGTCTAGGGTAAAGTACCTCTTAGAGGGGCATAACTGGGGAAGGGTGAAAACTCCGGAAGCTGCAGAATTAGCCCTATGTGAGTCTGAAGACTGCTTGGAGACCTTAGGGGATCATGTAGTGGCTGGCATTGTAGGTTCTCTTTTCATCAAGATAGTGGAAGATGTTATACAGGAGAGAGAGGAACAGGCAGGAGAGAGACACTTCAGCATTGCTTGGAGTAGCTGGGAAATAACCTATGGGATGCTGTTAACAAAGAAAAACAGTTACGAAAAGGGGCATGAAAAGGCAGGTCGCGTTCCTAGAAGATTACTTAGCAGTGGCAACAGGAGACACGGCAGTAAAAGCCATGTTGCAGGAGGCCATGGGAGAGGGGAGGGAGGTGTAGTGCCTTCAGCCCTGGAAATGGTGGAGGAGGAGCCGCTGATGGAGTAGGCCAAGGGAGAAAAGAAGGAGGCGTGACCATTGATAGATCTGCTACCCAGGACACCTCTGGAGGTACCATCTTCTCCTGTTTTAAAGGCCTGCCCGGCTGTACTTAAGAAAATAAAAATGAAACAACCATGGCTCCTAAGGGGGAGAAGCAGCCCTGTCCCCAGGTTGTAGAGTACTCCATGCTCCACCCCTATACCCAGGATGAGCTGGTGGACATGAGCATCTGGTATACACAGAAGCTACTGGAATCTCTGCCTACATGGCTTTTATGTCTCTGGGATACAGGTGTGGAAAACATTGTTAAGTAGGGTACTGAAATGAGTTGAATAGCTTCCCTGAGGACTCACCCGTCCCTCTGGCAGCGATTACAAAATTCCCATCATGCCCCAGGGAATCAGACATTCCTGGAATGGCTGACAGCTGACATCAGGATAGTTTGGCCTAATCAGGGTGATTTACCATATTTTCCCAGTAGTTGGAAAATGTATGCGGAGCTCCAAAAGGTATGGTGGGAAATGAGTATGAAAAATATCATCTATAATATGGACCCCCAGGGCCCTGATGAGGACGTGCTCACTGTAGGAATGAGAAATCTGGTGCAGCATACAGCTCCCACATCTCTCTATGGGTCCGTAGTGAATACTCTTGTCCTGCACCTAGAGCAACCCATAAGTGAGGATACTTGTTCTTCAGCAGATTGGTGGGAGGTTGAAACAATAAGGGCACGGAGGGAAGTGCAGGCCACAACTGAAAGGAGAGGTGCAAGAGGCCCCGTGAAGGTCTCGAGGACCCAGATGTGCATTGATTTGATAAAGGCCGGGGTAGTGAAAGATAAACTGGATGGGCAGCCTAATAGAATATTGTTAGAACTGTGGCACCAACTGTGGCCAGAGCAGCATTTCCAGCTGCTGAGGTCCAGAACATGGAAACCAGAGTCAAGGCCTCATGCCCAGCCTGTGTCCCTGCAAAACTTCACGAGAGACAGTACTTAGGATTCACCTGAGCCCTCACCACCACAGGACAGTGATTGGGCCTCATGGTTCGACTGAGGGGGGTGTCAAAGTCCCCACCTTGGGGGACATGGTGGGGACCAGAGGCGGTGTATAGAATTAGCAATTCATTGGTCCTCTGTGAACATTCAACTTGTCCTAGGACTGGTGGACACAGGAGCTGAGTGTTCTCTAATTCATGGCAACCCTGAGAGTTTACCTGGGACCCCTGCTGTGATAGATCATTATGGGGGTAAGGCAATCAGAGCGAAGAAAGCCCAAATAT
>JAVSCE010002966.1:0-158652 GCA_032199065.1 Smutsia gigantea
CATGATGGCTTGATTTACACATATTGTGAAATGACTATCACAGTAAGTTCACCTGACAACTCTCCTCTCATAAATAGATACAATAAAAAGAAGAAAAAAGGAAAAAAGAATTTTTCCTTATGAGGAAAACCCTTAGGATTTACTCCCTTACCTTTCTTTATATTGTACACAGTGTTAGCTGTATTCATCATGTTGTACATTACATACCCATTACTTATCTATTTTATAACTGGAAGTTTGTATCGTTTGACCACCTTCCTCCATTTTCCCCCATCCCCAAGATCAATTTTAAGTGAAAAACCAAGAGTATAAATCAATATGGCTACAATTATCAGAAATAAAAAATATTACTACACTAAAAAGAATAAATAAACAAAGGAAGTAAAGTTATGCTTGAGTGATGAGTGACATAGTTCTCCTTAAATTTTGTCTTTAATTTGGTATGAACATGCAATTCTCTAAATGAAAATTGGCTTATTTTAAAAAGGCATAAAAAGTGTTTACAACAGCGATTAAAACTGTATAGTAGTGGCACAAGAATAAATATATAGATCAATGGAACAGAATTAGTGACCAGAAATAAACCCACACATATGTGGTCAATTAATACATGACAAAGGGAGCAAGAATACACAATGGGGACTGGACAGTCTTTTCAATAAGTGGTGTTGGGAAAACTGGACAGCTACATGCAAGAGAATGAAACTAGATCACTGTCTTACATCATACACAAAAGTAAACTAGCAATGGATTAAAGACCTATATGTAAGACATGACATGATAAAACTCTTAGAAAAAAACACCAGCAAGAATCTTGTGAACATCAGCACGAGTAATTTTTTTCTGGATACGTCTCCTCGGACAAGAAAAATAAAAGCAAAAATAAACAAGTGGGACAACATCAAACTGAAAAACTGCACGGCAAAGGAAACCAACAAAACAAAAAGGCGACCTACTGTATGGGACAATATATGTGCGAGTGATATAGCCGAGAAGGGGTTAATATCCGAAATATATGAAGAACTCATACAACTCAACACCAAAAAAGCCCAAACAACCCGATTAAAAAATTGGCAAAGGACCTGAATAGACAGACATTTTTGCAAAGAAGACATACAAATGGCCAACAGACACATGAAAGGACACTCAACATCACTCACCAGAGGGGATGCAGATCAAAATCACAGTGAGGTACCAACTCATGCCAGTCAGAAGGGCCACTACCCAAAGGACATGAATAATAGTGCTGATGCGGGGAAAAGGGAACCCTCCTACACTGCCGGTGGGAATGCAAATTGGTGCGGCCACTGTAGAAAACAATATGGAAGTTCCTCAAAAAACTAAAAACAGAAATACCATGACTCAGCAATTCCACTTCTGGGAACTAACCCAAAGAAAACAAGATCACTAATTTGAAAAGACGTATTACAGCTATGTTTACTGCACATTATTCACAATAGCCAAGATATGGAAGCAACAAAGGTGCCCATGGAGAAATGAATGAATGAAGAGGATGTGGTACCTGTACACAGTATTACTCAGCCATACAAAAGGAGGAAGTCCTGACATTTGTGAAGACGTGGATGGACCTAAAGGGTATCATGCTAAGCGAAATAAGTCAGAGAAAGACAAAAGCCACATGATTTCTTTTAAATGTAGAGTTCAAAAAACCAACCAAACAAGAAGAAACAGACCCATAAATACTGACAACAGACTGTTGGTTACCACAGGGGAGGGGTTGGGGGGATAGATGAAATACGTGAAGGAAATAAAGAAGTACAAAGTTCAAACTATAAAATAACTTAGTCACAGGAATGGGAGTGCAACATAGAGAATATAACCAGTAATATAGTAATATCTTGGTATAGTAATGAGGGGGAGACTACACTTACTCTAATGAGCACTTAGTAATGTACGTAATTACCGAGTCACTATGCTGTACGTCTGAAATCAATATAATATTGCATATCAACTACATTTCCAATAAAAAAGTAGTCCCTTACGTAAAAGCCAATGGCTTAAATTATAACTATCGTCTCTAAGATGTCTGGTGTACAGCGCTTTAAACCAGAAAAAGTCACACCATTTAATTGCAGTTAAAGCACACACCAGATTTTGGCTGAGAACTGTACTCAATGGCAGGAAACTACTACCAGGAAATATGGAGAAACATTGTAACAGTGATCCGGGGTAATGAGTTTGTAATCAACCTTTCTTGGTCTGAATTCCTTATCTGCATTCCATTTAGCTGCATAACCGTGAGCAAGTTATCTAACCCCTCTGTGCCTGAACTTCCTCCCTCCTTAAATGGTATAATAACCTCAACGGATTTGGGGAGGATTAAAGTAGCAACAGACATAAAGGACTTAGAACAGTACTTGGCACAGAACTACGCAAAAACTGCAAACAATTATTTTTACCTAGATCAGTGGTTCTCAAGTACAGTCAGTTTTACCCCCCAGGGGACATACAGCAATGGCTGGAAACATTTTTGGTTGTCACAAGTGGAAGGGTGCTTCTGGCAGCCAGTGGAAGAGGCCAGGGATGCCGGTAAACACCATATAAGGCACCAAACAACAACAGCACCCCTGACAACGAAGACTTACCCAACCTAGCCCACAGGGTCAATAATGCTGCAGTGGAGAGAGGCTGACCTGCACCAGAGGCACACAACCCATGGACAATAAATCCATGGGGAATAATCAGGACAGAGAAGCAAACAGGCTGTATGCACATTTTATACACTAATGAAGCTCATTTTAAAGACATAGAAGTAACGTTGAGACAACATTTTTTTTTTCTCATTCCTTACACCAAAATAAATCCCAGAGCTGAAGTTTCAGATGTAAAAAGCAAAAACGCCATAACCAGAAAAAATTCAACTGATGGACTAAGGGAAAAAAAAGCAATGTATATACAGGTAAGGGCTATTATTATTCCTAGTACATGAAGAACTTGTAAACTTCAATATACCAAAACCTAAAAATAAAAATGAGCAAAAGGCAGACCAGCAATTCACAAATAAAACTGGCTCTTGAGAATATGAAAAAATGTCCAATATTATCAAAAGAGAAAGGCACTGCAAAACTATCCTGAGATCTCACTTTTACCCATTAGCCAAGCATAAGTAAAAATCAGGGTAACACATTCTGTTGGCAAGGCAATGGGCCAACAGGCAAGCTCATGCATTGCTGACTGGAAAGCAAACTGATACATCCATTCTTGGGGGGAGGGGTGTGTGAACGTGGCAATATGTAACAGAACTACACCTATGTTTACCTTCTGACCTAGAAATCTCAATTCTAAGAGTTTATCTGTAAGACACGCTTTCCACAAAATTGAAAATGCACATGCACAAGGTTACAGTAATGGATTATACTCATTAATAAAACAGGAACCCATGAGTCCATGCTGATATAATTAAAACTCTTCCTCAAGGTAGAATGCCAGCTAACAAGTGTAGAAGGAATGATGAATATAAAGAAACACTATTTGGTTACAACAGAGAGGCTACTGATTCAGGCAGAAACCATTGATGATTGCTAAAGGTGGAAATTTCATGAGGAAAACAATACTGGTGTAATCTTGGAATAACTCCCCACAAAAATACTAACTAATTACAAAGAGAAAACTAATGAATTAGGTGGTCATATCTGGCAGATACCAATGCAACCTGGTGATCAAGGTTAGCATCTCCACAACTGGGGATGGGTTGAAGCATCTGTGATTCCTGGTGTGACTTACTGAGAACGAAGCATTATTTTCTGTGGTATTTCTGCCATGAATGCATAACCTGAGCCTACACCAGATAAACTCATACTGGGATTTATCCTACAGAATGTAAGGTATCTACTCTTTAGAACTGTCAAAGACATAAAAGACAGGCAAACGCTTTAGAATTTTTTCACGTGTAAGTCTAGAGAGACGGGCAACATCCTATCTGTAGCTAAATCATCAGCAACTCCGCAACAAGAATTATGCCTTAATTGTCTCTATATCACCCTAACCCCTACGGTCTAATACTAATACAGAGCTTTGCAAATCCTAGGAACAAGTGACCACGCCACCATTAAACTCTTCAGGTCTGCCTAATGTCTTCTAAAAATTTGGTCTTTTCACTGGCAGCAGTAAGTTAGGTCAAGTTTACCGTTCACTGCTAAAACTGTGGATCGCCTAGTACAAGAGATGCACAGCAAATTAACCGACCCTGAGACGGCCAGAATTGCTCTGGCTGCGGGTAGTAATGAAGCCTTCAGAGAAAAAAAGCACCTCTAAAGTACGGAGAGCTCCCCCGAAAGACTAGAATAGCCAGGAGAGGGCAGAAACCGTAGAAAGGGCGAGGCACACACGGGAGTCAAGAAACAAACGCCGGTGAGAAAGAACGCACCGGTCCCGAGCAGGACACGCCCAGGGCTCTGCAACAGCAGGGCTCCGTGGTGAGGGATCGGTAGGGCCACCGCCCCCTCCAGCGCCACCGCTCACCTCGCAGTCGCGGTGGTAGCAGAGGCGACCTTTGTTGGAATTGCGCAGCGCCTCCAAGGTCTCCCAACAGCGACTCGCCGACGGCATGGCTAACGCTCCTGCAGCTTTTCGCCGACACCGACTGTAACAACACAACTAACTGCTCGAATCAGCCGCGCGGCAACGGGCACGCGCTTCCGCTGCCGGGGCACGCGAGCAGCTAACGGGCGCGATCCCTCCCCTAACGGCTTAATAGCTTAGCCCCACCTCCGCCGCCCAGCCCATCTTCCAGCGCGCCTGCGCACAGGATTTGGCAGTTGATTTTTTTATTTTTTATTTTTTTATATAACTTATTTTGGTATCATTAATCTACAATTACATGTGCAATATTATGGTTATTAAACTACCCCGTTCATCAGGTCCCCCACTACCAACCCCATTACAATCACTGTCCATCAGCATAGTGAGATGCTATAGAATCACTACTTGTCTTCTCTGAGTTGTACAGCCCTCCCCAGGCCCCCCCAACATTACGACTGCTAATCGTAATGCCCCCTTTTCCCTCTTATCCTTCCCTTCCCACCCATCTTCCCTAGTCCCTTTCCCTTTGGTAACTATTAGTCCGTTCTTGGGTTCTGTGAGTCTGCTGCTGTTTTGTTCCTTCAGTTTTTTCTTTGTTCTTATACTTCACATATGAGTGAAATCATTTGATACTTGTCTTTTTCGGTTTGGCTTATTTCACTGAGCATAATACCCTCTAGCTCCATCCATGTTGCTGCAAATGGTAGGATTTGTTTTCTTCTCATGGCTGAATAATATTCCATTGTGTATATGTACCACTTCTACTTTATCCATTCGTCTACTGATGAACACTTAGGTTGCTTCCATTTCTTGGCTATTGTTAATAGTGCAGCGATAAACATAGGGGTGCATCTGTCTTTCTCAAACTGGGCTGCTGTAGTCTTGGGGTAAATTCCTAGGAGTGGAATTCCTGGGTCAAATGGTATTTCTATTTTGAGTTTTTTGAGGAACCTCCATACTGCTTTCCACAATGATTGAACTAATTTGCATTCCCACCAGCAGTGTAGGAGGGTTCCCTTTTCTCCACATCCTCGCCAACATTTGCTGTTGTTTGTGTTTTGGATGTTGGCCATCCTCACCGGTGTGAGGTGATATCTCATTGTGGTTTTAATCTGCATTTCTCTGATGATTAGCAATGTGGAGCATCTTGCCATGTGCCTGTTGGCCATCTGAATTTCTTTAGAGAAGTGTCTATTCATGTCCTCTGCCCATTTCTTAATTGGATTATTTGCTTTTTGTTTGTTAAGGTGCATGAGTTCTTCGTATATTTTGGATGTCAACCCCTTATCAGATACGTTATTTATGAACATATTCTCCCATACTGTAGGATGTCTTTTTGTTCTACTGATGGTGTCCTTTGTTGTACAGAAGCTTTTCAGCTTGATAGAGTCCCACTTGTTCATTTCTGCTTTTGTTTCCCTTGCCCGGGGAGATATGTTCATGAAGAAGTCGCTCATGTTTATGTCCAAGACATTTTTGCCTATGTTTTTTTCTAAGAGTTTTATGGTTTCACGACTTACATTCAGGTCTTTGATCCACCTTGAGTTTACCTTTGTGTATGGGGCTAGACAGTAGTGCAGTTTCATTCTCTTACACGTAGCTGTCCAGTTTTTCCAACACCAGCTGCTGAAGAGGCTGTCATCTCCCCATTGTATATCCAAGGCTCTTTATCAAATATTAATTGGCTGTATATGTTTGGGTTAATATTTGGATTTCCCATTCTGTTCCACTGGTCTGTGGGGCTGTTTTTGTGCCAGTACGAAATTGTCTTGATTACTGTGGCTTTGAAGTAGTGCTTGAAGTCAGGGAGCGTAAATCTCCGTTTTATTCCTCCTTCTCAGGATTGCTTTGGCTATTCGGGGTTTTTGTGGTTCCATATGAATTTTAGATTTATTTGTTCCAGTTCATTGAAGAAAAAAAGCTGTTGGTAGTTTGATAGGGATTGCATTGAATCTGTAGATTGCTTTAGGTAATATAGCCATTTTGACAATATTTATTCTTCCTAGCCAAGAGCATGGGGTGCATTTCCATATGTTAGTGTCCTCTTTAATTTCTCTTAGGGGTGTCTTGTAGTTTTCAGAGTACAGGTCTTTCACTTCCTTCGTTAGGTTTATTCCTAGGCATTTTATTCTTTTTGATGCAACTGTGAATGGAATTGTTTTTCTGATTTCCCTTCTGTTAGTTCATCGTTAGTGTGTAGGAAAGCAACAGATTTCTGTGTGTTAATTTATATCCTACAACTTTGCTGTATTCAGATATTAGTTCTAGTAGTTCTGGAGTGGAGTCTTTAGGGTTTTTTATGTACAGTATCATGTCATTGGCAAATAGTGACAGTTTTGATTTCTGGGTTTCCTGGAGGCCACGGCCTCAGGCCATGGGGACAACACAACAGATCGCACCTCCTACTGTCTCACACCATGTGATTTGGGGAAAGGGCTGGCCCGACATTGTGGTGCCCGGTTACCAGGATTCCAAGTTCTGTTGGGGTCCATCGTCAAGGAAGTGAGGTCACTGTCGGCGCTCCCCTTTCCTGGGCTACAACTGGAAAATCCATCATCATCATCCAGCACATCAACAAAAAGGACAAAAACCCCTTGATCATCTCCATAGATGCTGGAAAGGAATTCGACAAAATTCAACATCCACTTATGATAAAAACACTCAACAAAATGGATATAGAGGGCAACTAACTCAACATAATAAAGGCCATATATGACAAACACACTGCCAATGTCATACTTAACACAGAGAAGCTGAAAACTTGTCCTTTTAAGATCGGCAATAAGACAAGGATGCCCACTCTCCCCACTTTTAGTCAACATGGCTCTGGCATCCCGAGAAACGGCAATCAGTCAACACAAATATAATGCAACCAGATTGGTAACAAAGAGGATAAAATGTCCCTTTTTGCAGTTGACAAGATATTGTACATAAAAATCCATAAAGAATCCACTCTAAAACTACCAGATCTAATATCTTATTTCAGCAAGGGTGCAGGATACAAAATTAATACACAGAACTCTGTTGCATTCATATACCCTAATGATGAACGAGGAGAAAGAAACCAGGAAAGAATTCCATTCACAATGGCTTCAGAAACAATAAAATACCTAGGAATAATCCTAACCAAGGAATTTTAAGAAACATAAATATGAAATTTACAAGACAATCACGAGAGAAATTAAAGATTCCCATAAATGGAAATACATCCCATGCTTATGTATAAGGAGAATTTATCTTTTCAAAATGGCCCACCTGTGTGAAGCAATCTACAGATTCAATGCAATTCCTATCAAAATACCAACAGCATTCTTCAACGAGCTAGAGCAGATAGTTCAAAAATTCATATGAAACCACAAAAGACCCCAAAGAGGCAATGCAATCCTGAAAAGAAAAAATAAAAGCTGGGTGAATTACGCTCCCCAGGTTCAAGCAGTACGACAAAGTCACGGACAATTTAGTACTGGCACAAGAACACATCTACAGACCGATGGAACAGACTAGAGAGCCCACATACAAACCAAGCATATATGGGCAATTAATATACAATAAAGGAGCCATGGATATACAATGGGAAATGACAGTCTCTTCCACAACTGGTGTTGTCAAAACTGGACAGCTACATGCAAGAGAATGAAACTGGATTACTGTCTAACCCCATACACAAAAGAAAACTCAAAATGGATAAAAGACATGAATGGATGTCAGGAAACCATAAAACTCTTAGAGGAACACATAGGCAAAAACCTCTTGACGATAAACATGAGAAACTCTATTCTGAACGAATCACCTTGGGAAATGAAACAAAAGCAGAAATGAACAACTGGGAAAACATCATGCTAACAATCTTCTGTACAGCAGAGGGCACCATCAGCAGAACAAAAAGGCATCCTGCACTATGGGACAATATATCTCTAAATGACATATCCAATAAGGGCTTACCATCCAAAATATAGAAAGAACTCACATGACTCAACAGCCAGAAACCAGAGGATCATATACAAAGGGGCAGAGCACTTCTCGAAAGAAGAAATTAAGAAGCTCAACAGGCACACATAAGGATGTGGCACATCGCTAATTATGAAGGAAAAGCACATTAAAACCACAGTGAGGTATCACATCACACCACAGAGGACGCTCAACATTCAAAAGACTAGGAACTACAAATGCCGGTGAAAACCCCTACACTGCTGGTGGGAATGTAAACTAGTTCAAGTGTTGTGGAAATCAATATGGAGGTTTCTCCGAAAACTATAAACAGAAATACCATTTCACCCGGGAATTCCACTCCCGGAAATTACCCAAAGAAACAACTTCTCAGATTCAAAAAGACATATGCACCATTATGTTCATTGCAGCACAATTCACAGTAGCCAAGATATGGAAGCAACCTAATTGTCCATCACTAGATGAATGGAGAGAGAGGAGATGGTACATATACACAATGGAATGCTATTCAGGCCAAAGACAGAAACAAACACTACCATTTGCAACAACACGAATGGTGCTAGAGTGTATTGTGCGCAGTGTAATAAGCATGGCCAAGTAAGGCAAGCATCAAATAATTTCACTCATCAGTGGAGTATAAGGACAAAGAAAAACTGAAAGAAAAAAACAGCTGCAGACTCACAGAAACCAAGAATGGACTAACAGTTACCAAAGGGAGAGTGACTTGGGAGGAAGGCTGCGAAGGGACAGATAAGGGGGAAAAGGGGGCATTACAATGAGCACATATAATGTACGGTGGGAGACACGGGGAAGGAACTTTAACACAGATAAGACTAGTGTTTCCAGACAATCTTATTGCGCAGATGGACAGTGACTGTAATGGGGAATGTGGTGGAGAAGGATAATAGGGTGTGCCTAGTAACCATAATGTTGTTAATGTAATTGTACATTAATGATAGAAAAATTTATAAACGGAAAATTTTAAAAAAAGGAGAGTTTGTCAGCTCCTTCCCTCAGATGCCGGTTATTGACCACAAGGGACAGGCACTGTAATATGTCTTCTGGAAGTAGGAGTGAACAAGTCAGGCTAGGCCCTAACCCTTGAAAGCTCACAGCCAGTGGTGTAAACAATTAATACATGATAAACATACACATGAACGGGTGCTTCCCATCACTTCCTGGGGAGAAAGCTCCCAAGTCTTACCGGGCAGCTTTATGGACAGCACCGCACATCACTGAAACAAGCCTGTGCAAATCCACTACCTCAAGACGCTCACGCCAAGCTCGGTTCCACTTCACTCTCTGGGCTCCTCCGGCTCTGGCCACCAGGGACTTCACCTCACTGTGGTACCCCTGGCTCACTCCAAGCACTTGGACAGAGGCATGTGGCCCTAGCATCAAACCAACATAGAAACCTTTTCCAAAGACATTGCTTGTGGGCTTTCGAGAGGCCATGGCCTCAGGCCATGGGGCACAACACAGCATAGCGCACCTTCGACTGTCTCACACCCAGTGATCTGGGGAAAGGGCTGGCCCGACATTGTGGTGCCCAGTTACTGGGATTCCAAGTTGTGCTCGGCTCCATCGTCGAGGAAGTGAGGTCACTGTCTGCGGTCCCCTTTCCTGGCCTACAACTGGAAAATCCATCATCATCATCCAGCACATCAACAAAAAGGACAAAAACCCCATGATCATCTCCATAGATGCTGGAAAGATATTCAACAAAATTCAACATTCATTTAGGATTAAAACACTAAACAAAATGGACATAGAGGGCAATTAACTCAATATAATAAAGGCCATATATGACAAACCCACAGCCAACATCATTCTTAACACAGAGAAGTTGAGCGCTTGTCCTTTTAAGATCGGGAATAAGACAAGGATGCCCACTGTCCCAACATTTAGTCAACATGATTCTGGAGTCCCTAGGATGCCTATCAGTCAACACAAAGAAATAAAATGCTCCCAGATTGTAAGGAAGAAGTTAAACTGTCCCTGTTTGCAACTGACATGATACTGTACATAAAGTCCCTAAAGAATTCACTCCAAAACTACCAGTCTCATGTCTGAATTCAGCAAAGTTCCAGGATATAAAATTAATACACAGAAATCTGTTGCATTCGTACACACGAATGATGAACTATGAGAAAGTAACCAGGAAATATTCCATTCATAATGGCATCGAAAACAATAAAATACCTCAGAATAAAACTAACCAAAGAAGGGTAAGACACAGAAACATGAAAACTACAAGACAACCACGAGAGACATTAAAGATACCCGTTAATGGAAATACTTCCTGTGTTGACAGATAGGGAGAAGTTATCTTTTCAAAATGGCCATCCTGCATAAAGCAATCTACAGATTAAATGCAATTCCTATCAAAATACCAACAGCATTATTCATCGAGCTAGAGTAGATCGTTCAAAAATTCATATGAAACAACAAAAGATCCCAAATAGTCAAAGCAATGCTGAGAAGAAAGAAAAAAGGATGTCTGCATTACGCTCTCTGTCTTCAAGAACTACCACAAAGCCACAGACAATTTGGTACGGGCACAAGAACACACCCACACACGGATGGAACAGAGTAGAGAACCCAGTATAAACCCAAGAATATATGCACAATTAATATACAATAAAGGGCCATGGATATGCAATGGGTGAAATGACAGTCTCTTCAACAAGTGGTATTGCCAAACCGGGACAGCTACATGCAAGAGAATGAACCTGGAATATTGACTAACCCCACAACCAAAAGAAAACTTAAAATGGATAAAAGACCTGTACACCTATCACAAAACCATAAAACTCTTAGAGAAACACAGAGGCAAAAATCTCTTGATTATAAACATGAGGAGCTCTATCCTGAATGAATCTCCTTGGGAAACGGAATAAAAAGCAAAAATGAACAAATGGGACATCAGGGAAAAAAGCCTCTGTACAGCATCTGAGGCCATCAGCATATCAAAAAGGGATCCTTACACTATGAGACAGTACATTTCTAAATGACATATCCAATAAGGGCTTAACATCCAAAATATAGAAAGAACTCACATGGCCAAAGAGCCAAAAAGGAAGACCATATTAAAAATGGTCAGACGATATGAACACACACGTCACCAAAGAAGAAATTCAGGTGGTCAAGAGGCACATGTAAGGATGGGGCACGTCACAAATTATTAGGGAAAAGCACAATAAAACCACAATGAGGTATCATCTCACACCAGTTAGGATAGTCAACATTCAAAAGACTAGGAGACACAAATGCGGGCGAACACTCCTCCACTGCTGGTGGGAATGTAAACAGATTCAAGCATTGTGGAAAGCAGTATTGAGGTTCTCAAAAATTAAAAAGAGAAATACCATTTGACCAGGGTATAACACACCTGCAATTTATACAACGAATACAAATTCTCAGATTCAAACTGACATATGCACAGTTAGGTTTATTGCAACACAAATTAAAAGAGCCAAGATATGGAAGCAACCTAAGTATCTGTCAGTAGATGACTGGATAGAGAAGAGATGGTATATATACAAAATGGAATGCTACTCAGGCCTAAGAAAGAAACAAACCCGACCATTTGCAACAAAACAGATGGTGCCAGAGGGTACTGTATTCAAGGAAACAGGCGTGGCCCAGGAAGAAGAGTATCAAATGATTTCACCCATCTGTGGAGTATAAGAACAAAGAAAAAACTGAAGGGACAAAACAGGAGCAGACTCACAGAAACCACTAATGGACTAAGAGTTACCAAAGGGAAAGGGACTGGGGAGGAAGGCTGCAAAGGGAGGGATAAGGGGGAAAAGGGGGCATTACGATGAGCACATATAATGTACGGTGGCGGACACGGGGAAGGTAGTATAACGCACAGAAGACAAGTAGTGTTTCTGTAGCATATTACTACACGGATGGACACTGACTGTAATGGGGTATGTGGTGGAGAACGGATAAGGGGGGGGTGTCTAGTAACCATAATGTTGTGAATGTAATTGTACATTAATGAAAGAAAAATTAAAGAAAAAGGAGAGCTTAACTACTACTTCCCTCAGATGCTGTTAATGACCACAAGGGGCAAGCACTGTAATATGTCTTGTGGAACTAGGAGTGAAGAATTCAGGCTAGGCCGGTATCCTTGAGGGCTCATAGACGACTGTGTAAACAATTACGACATGAAAAACATACACATAAACAGGTGCTTGGCATCACTTCCTGAGGAGACCGCTCCCATTCCTTACCGGGCAGCGTTATGGACAGCACCGCACATCACTGAACCAAGCCTGTGCAAATCCACTACCTCAAGACGCTCACGCCAACCTCGGATTCACTTCACTCTCTGGGCTGTTCCTGCTCTGGACACCAGGGACTTCACCTCACTGTGGTACCTCTGGCTCCCTCCGAGCACTTGGACAGAGGCATGTGGACCTAGCATCGATCCAACATGGAAACCTTTTCCAAAGACGTTCCTTGTGGGCTTTCCAGAGGCCATGACCCCAGGCCATGGGGCACAACACAGCATGGCGCACCTTCGAGTGTCTCACACAGAGTGATCTGAGGAAAGGCCTGGCAAAACATTGTGGTGCCTGGTTACCGGGATTCCAAGTGGTGCTGGGCTCCATCGTCAAGGAAGTGAGGTCACTGTCTGCGGTCCCTCTTCGTGGCCTACAACTGGAAAATCCATCGTCATCCAATACATCAACAAAAAAGACAAAAACCCCATCATGATCATCTCCATAGATGCTGGAAAGATATTCAACAAAATTCAACATTCATTTAGGATAAAAACACTCAACAAAATGGATATAGACGGCAACTAACTCAACATAATAAAGGCTATATAAGACAAACCCACAGCCAACATCATACTTAACCCAGAGAAGCTGAAAGCTTGTCCTTTTAAGATCGGGAATAAGACAAGGATGCCCACTCTCCCAACTTTTAGTCAACATGATTCTGGAGTCCCTAGGACGCCTATCAGTCAACACAAAGAAATAAAATGCTCCCAGATTGTAAGGAAGAAGTTAAACTGGGACAGAACATTTCTAAGTGACATATCCAATAAGGATGTAACATCAAAAATACACAAAGAACTCACATGCCCCAGGAGCCAAAAAGCAAAAGACCATATTAAAAATGGTCAGACGACATGGACAGACACCTCTCCAAAGAAGAAATTCAGGTGGTCAAGAGGCACATGGAAGGATGGGGCACGTCGCAAATTATTAGGGAAAAGCACAATAAAACCACAATGAGGTATCATCTCACACCAGTTAGGACGGTCAACATTCAAAAGACTAGGAGATACAAATGGCGGGCGAACTCTCCTCCACTGCTGGTGGGAATGTAAACAGGTTCAAGCGTTGTGGAAAGCAATATGGAGGTTCCTCAAAAAAATAAAAAGAGAAATACCATTTGCCCAGGGTATTCCACACCTGCAATTTACACGAAGAATACAAATTCTCAGATTCACAGAGACATATGCACAGTTACGTTTATTGCAACACAATTTAAAAGAGCCAAGACATGGAAGCAACCTAAGTGTCTGTCCGTAGATGACTGGATAGAGAAGAGATGCTGTATATACACAATGGAATGCCACTCAGTCTTAACAAAGAAACAAACCTGACCATTTGCAACAAAACGGACGGTGCCAGAGGGTATTCTATGCAAGGAAATAGGCCTGGCCGAGGAAGAAGAGTATCAAATGATTTCACCCATCTGTGGAGTATAAGAACAAAGAAAAAACTGAAGGGACAAAACAGGAGCAGACTAACAGAAACCACTAATGGACTAAGAGTTACCAAAGGGAAAGGGACTGGGGAGGAAGGCTGCAAAGGGAGGGATAAGGGGGAAAAGGGGGCATTACGATGAGCACATATAATGTAGGGTGGGGGACACGGGGAAGGTAGTATAACACACAGAAGACAAGTAGTGTTTCTGTAGCATCTTACTACACGGATGGACACTGACTGTAATGGGGTATGTGGTGGAGAACTGATAATGGGGGTGTCTAGTAACTATAATGTTGTGAATGTAATTGTACATAAATGAAAGAAAAATTAAGGAAAAAGAGCTTATCTACTCCTTCCCTCAGATACCTGTTAATGACCACAAGGGGCAAGCACTGTAATATGTCTTGTGGAACTAGGAGTGAAGAATTCAGGCTAGGCCGGTATCCTTGAGGGCTCACAGCCGACTGTGTAAACAATTACTACATGAAAAACATACACATAAACAGGTGCTTGCCATCACTTCCCGGGTAGACAGCTCCCATGCCTTACTGGGCAGCGTTATGGACAGCACCGCACACCACTGACCCAAGCCAGGGCAAATCCACTACCTCAAGACCCTCACGCCAACCTCGGTTTCACTTCACTCTCTGGGCTGTTCCTGCTCTGGCCACCAGGGACTTAACCTCACTGTGGTACCTCTGGCTCCCTTTGAGCACTTGGACAGAGGCATGTGGACCTAGCATCGATCCAACATGGAAACCTTTTCCAAAGACGTTCCTTGTGGGCTTTCCAGAGGCCATGACCCCAGGCCATGGGGCACAACACAGCATGGCGCACCTTCGAGTGTCTCACACAGAGTGATTTGGGGAAAGGGCTGGACAAACATTGCGGTGCCTGGTTACCGGGATTCCAAGTTGTGCTGGGCTCCAGTGTCCAGGAAGTGAGGGCACTCTGCGATCCCCTTTCCGGGACTACAACTGGAAAATCCATCATCATCATCCAGCACATCAACAAAAAGGACAAAAAGCCCATCATGATCTTCTCCATAGATGCTGGAAAGATATTCAACAAAATTCAACATTCATTTAGGATAAAAACACTCAACAAAATGGATATAGACGGTAACTAACTCAACATAATAAAGGCTATATAGGACAAACCCACAGCCAACATCATACTTAACCCAGGGAAGCTGAAAGCTTGTCCTTTTAAGATCGGGAATAAGACAAGGATACCCACCTCCCAACTTTTAGTCAACATGATTCTGGAGTCCCTAGCACGCCTATCAGTCAATACAAAGAAATAAAATGCTCCCAGATTGTAAGGAAGAAGTTAAACTGTCCCTGCTTGCAACTGACATGATACTGTACATAAAGTCCCTAAAGAATCCACTCCAAAACTACCAGTCTCATGTCTGAATTCAGCAAAGTTGCAGGATAGAAAATTAATACACAGGAATCTGTTGCATTCATACACACGAATGATGAACTACGAGAAAGTAACCAGGAAATATTCCATTCACAATGGCATCGAAAACAATATAATACCTCGGAATAAAACTAACCAAAGAAGGGAAAGATATAGAAACATGAAAACTACAAGACAACCACGAGAGACATTACAGATACCCATCAATGGAAATACATCATGTACTGACAGATGGGGAGAATTAATCTTTTCAAAATGTCCATCGTGCATAAAGCAATCTAACAGATTCAATGCAATTCCTATCAAAATACCAACAGCGTTCTTCAATGAGCTAGAGTAGATCATTCAAAAATTCATATGAAACAACAAAAGATCCCAAATCGTCAAAGCAATCCTGAAAAGAAAGAAAAAAGGCTGTGTGCATTACGCTCTCTGTCTTCAAGAACTACTACAAAGCCACAGACAATTAGGTATGGGCACAAGAACACACCCACACACCAATGGAACAGAGTAGAGAAACCAGTATAAACCTAAGAATATATGCACAATTAATATACAATAATGGACCGTGGATATGCAATGGGTGAAATGACAGTCTCTTCAACAAGTGGTGTTGCCAAAACTGGACAGCTACATGCAAGAGAATGAACCTGGATTACTGACTAACCCCATACACAAAAGAAAACTTAAAATGGATAAAAGACCTGTACAGATGTCACAAAACCATAAAACTCTTAGAGGAACACAGAGGCAAAAGTCTCTTGACTATGAACATGAGGAGCTCTATCCTGAATGAATCTTCTCGGGAAACGGAATAAAAAGCAAAAATGAACAAATGGGACATCAGGGAAAAAAGCTTCTGTACAGCATCTGAGGCCATCAGCATATCAAAAAGGGATCCTTACACTATGAGACAGTACATTTCTAAATGACATATCCAAAAAGGGCTTAACATCCAAAATATAGAAAGAACTTACATGGCCCAAGAGCCAAAAAGGAAGACCATATTAAAAATGGTCTGACGTTATGAACAGAAACTTCTCCAAAGAAGAAATTCAGGTGGTCAAGAGGCACATATAAGCATGGGACACGTCGCAAATTATTAGGGAAAAGCACAATAAAACCACAAAGAGGTATCATCTCATACCAGTTAGGATAGTCAACATTCAAAAGACTAGGAGACACAAATGCGGGCGCACTCTCCTCCACGGCTGGTGTGAATGTAAACAGATTCAAGCATTGTGGAAAGCAATATGGAGGTTCCTCAAAAAATAAAAAGAGAAATATCATTTGACTAGGATATTCCACAACTGCAATTTATACAACGAATACAAATTCTCAGATTCAAAAAGACATATGCACAGTTATGTTTATTGCAACACAATTTAAAACAGCCAAGATATGGAAGCAACCTAAGTGTCTGTCAGTAGACGACTGGATAGAGAAGAGATGGTATATACACACAATGGAATGCTACTCAGTCTTAACAAAGAAACAAACCTGACCATTTGCAACAAAACAGATGGTGCCAGAGGGTATTGTATTCAAGGAAACAGGCCTGGCCCAGGAAGAAGAGTATCAAATGATTTCACCAATCTGTGGAGTATAAGAACAAAGAAAAAACTGAAAGGACAAAACAGGAGCAGACTCACAGAAACCACTAATGGACTAAGAGTTACCAAAGGGAAAGGGACTGGGGAGGAAGGCTGCAAAGGGAGGGATAAGGGGGAAAAGGGGGCATTACGATGAGCACATATAATGTACGGTGGGGGACATGGGGAAGGTAGTATAACACACAGAAGACAAGTAGTGTTTCTGTAGCATCTTACTACACTGATGGACACTGACTGTAATGGGGTATGTGGTGGAAAACTGATAATGGGGGTGTCTAGTAACCATAATGTTGTGAATGTAATTGTACATTAATGAAGAAAAATTAAAGAAAAAGGAAAATTAAAGAAAAAGGAGAGCTTATCTACTCCTTCCCTCAGATGCCTGTTAATGACCACAAGGGGCAAGCACTGTTAATATGTCTTGTGGAACTAGGAGTGACGAATTCAGGCTAGGCCGGTATCCTTTAGGGCTCACAGCCGACTGTGTAAACAATTACTACATGAAAAGCATACACATGAACAGGTGCTTGGCATCACGTCCTGGGGAGACAGCTCCCATATCTTACCGGGCAGCTTTATGGACAGCACCGGGCATCACTGAACCAAGCCTGTGCAAATCCACTACCTCAAGACCCTCACGCCAACCTCGGTTTCACTTCACTCTCTGGGCTGTTCCTGCTCTGGCCACCAGGGACTTCACCTCACTGTGGTACATCTGGCTCCCTCCGAGCACCTGGACAGAGGCATGTGGCCCTAGCATCGATCCAACATGGAAACCTTTTCCAAAGACATTCCTTGTGGGCTTTCCAGAGGCCATGGCCTCAGGCCATGGGGCACAACACAGCATAGCACACCTTCGCCTGTCTTACACAGAGTGATCTGGGGAAAGGGCTGGCCAGACATTGCGGTGCCCGGTTACCAGGATTCCAAGTTGTGCTGGACTCCAGTGTCCAGGAAGTGAGGTCACTGTCTGCGGTCCCCCTTCCTGGCCTACAACGGGAAAATCCATTATCATCATCCAGCAAGTCAACAAAAAGGACAAAAACCCCATGATCATCTCCATAGATGCTGGAAAGACATTTAACAAAATTCAACATTCATTTAGGATAAGAACACTCAACAAACTGGATATAGAGGGCAACAAACTCAACATAATAAAGGCCATATATGACAAACCCACAGCCAACATCATTCTTAACACAGAGAAGCTGAAAGCTTGTCCTTTTAAGATCGGGAATAAGACAAGGATACCCACCTCCCAACTTTTAGTCAACATGATTCTGGAGTCCCTACGATGCCTTTCAGTCAACACAAAGAAATAACATGCTCCCAGATTGTAAGGAAGAAGTTAAACTGTCCCTGTTTGCAACCGACATGATACTGTACATAAAATCCTTAAAGAATCCACTCCAAAACTACCAGTCTCATGTCTGAATTCAGCAAAGTTGCAGGATATAAAACTAATACACAGAAATCTGTTGCATTCGTACACACGAATGATGAACTACGAGAAAGTAACCAGGAAATATTCCATTCACAATGGCATCGAAAACAATAAAATACCTCAGAATAAAACTAACCAAAGAAGGGTAAGACATAGAAACATGAAAACTACAAGACAACCACGAGAGACGTTAAAGATACCCATCAATGGAAATACATCCTGTGCTGATAGATGGGGAGAATTAATCTTTTCAAAATGGCCATCCTGCATAAAGCAATCTACAGATTCAACACAATTCCTATCAAAATACCAACAGCATTCTTCCATGAGCTAGAGGAGATCATACAAAAATTCACATGAAACAACAAAAGATCCCAAATCGTCAAAGCAATCCTGAAAAGAAAGAAAAAAGGCTGTGTGCATTATGCTCTCCGTCTTCAAGAACTACTACAAAGCCACAGACAATTAGGTATGGGCACAAGAACACACCCACACACCGATGGAACAGAGTAGACAACCCAGTATAAACCCAAGAATATATGCACAATTAATATACAATAAACGGCCATGGATAGGCAATGGGAGAAATGACAGTCTCTTCAACAAGTGGTGTTGCCAAAACTGGACAGCTACATGCAAGAGAATGAACCTGGATTATTGACTAACCCCACACACAAAAGAAAACTTAAAATGGATAAAAGACCTGTACAGATGTCACAAAACCATAAAACTCTTAGAGGAACACAGAGGCATAAATCTCTTGACTATGAACATGAGGAGCTCTATCCTGAATGAATCTCCTCGGGAAACGGAATAAAAAGCAAAAATGAACAAATGGGAGATCAGGGAAAAAAGCTTCTGTACAGCATCTGGGGCCATCAGCAGATCAAAAAGGGATCCTACAGTATGGGACAGTACATTTCTAAGTGACATATCCAATAAGGGCGTAACATCCAAAATACACAAAGAACTCACATGCCCCAGGAGCCAAAAAGCAAAAGATCATATTAAAAATAGTCAGATGATATGAACAGACACCTCCCCAAGGAAGAAATTCAGGTGGTCAGGAGGCACATGTAAGGATGGGGCACGTCGCAAACTATTAGGGAAAAGCACAATAAAACCACAATGAGGTATCATCTCACACCAGTTAGGATGGTCAACATTCAAAAGTCTAGGAGATATAAATGCGGGCAAACTCTCCTCCACTGCTGGTGGGAATGTAAACAGGTTCAAGCGTTGTGGAAAGCAATATGGAGGTTCCTCAAAAAAATAAAAAGAGAAATACCATTTGCCCAGGGTGTTCCACACCTGCAATTTACACAAAGAATACAAATTCTCAGATTCAAAAAGACATATGCACAGTTATGTTTATTGCAACACAATTTAAAAGAGCCAAGACATGGAAGCAACCTAAGTGTCTGTCAGTAGATGACTGGATAGAGAAGAGATGGTATATATACACAATGGAATGCTACTCAGTCTTAACAAAGAAACAAACATGACCATTTGCAACAAAGCGGACGGTGCCAGAGGGTATTCTAGGCAAGGAAATAGGCCTGGCCGAGGAAGAAGAGTATCAAATGATTTCACCCATCTGTGGAGTATAAGAACAAAGAAAAAACTGAAGGGACAAAACAGGACCAGACTCACAGAAACCACTAATGGACTAACAGTTACCAAAGGGAAAGGGACTGGGGAGGACGGCTGCAAAGGGAGGGATAAGGGGGAAAAGGGGGCATTATGATGAGCACATATAATGTAGGGTGGGGGACATGGGGAAGGTAGTATAACACACAGAAGACAAGTAGTGTTTCTGTAGCATCTTACTACACGGATGGACACTGACTGTAATGGGGTATGTGGTGGAGAACTGATAATGGGGGTGTCTAGTAATCATAATGTTGTGAATGTAATTGTACATTAATGAAAGAAAAATTAAAGAAAAAGGAAAATTAAAGAAAAAGAGCTTATCTACTCCTTCCCTCAGATACCTGTTAATGACCACAAGGGGCAAGACTGCAATATGTCTTGTGAAACTAGGAGTGAAGAATTCAGGCTAGGGTGGTATCCTTGAGGGCTCACAGGCGTCTGTGTAAACAATTACTACATGATAAACATACACATTATCAGGTGCTTGCCATCACTTCCAGGGGAGACATCTCCCATGCCTAACTGGGCAGCGTTATGCACAGCACCACACACCATTGACCCAAGCCAGGGCAAATCCACTACCTCAAGACCCTCACGCCAAGCTCGGTTTCACTTCACTCTCTGGGCTGTTCCTGCTCTGGCCACCAGGGACTTCACATCAGTGTGTACCTCTGGCTCCCTCCGAGCACTTGGACAGAGGCATGTGGACCTAGCATCGATCCAACATGGAAACCTTTTCCAACGACGTTCCTTGTGGGCTTTCCAGAGGCCATGACCCCAGGCCATGGGGCACAACACAGCATAGCGCACCTTCGAGTGTCTCACACAGAGTGATCTGGGGAAAGGCCTGGCAAAACATTGTGGTGCCTGGTTACCGGGATTCCAAGTTGTGCTGGGCTCCAGTGTCCAGGAAGTGAGGTCACTCTGTGCGATCCCCTTTCCGGGCCTACAACTGGAAAATCCATCATCATCATCCAGCACATCAACAAAAAGGACAAAAACCCCATCATGATCATCTCCATAGATGCTGGAAAGATATTCAACAAAATTCAACATTCATTTAGGATAAAAACACTCAACAAAATGGATATAGACCGCAACTAACTCAACATAATAAAGGCTATATAGGACAAACCCACAGCCAACATCATACTTAACCCAGAGAAGCTGAAAGCTTGTCCTTTTAAGATCGGGAATAAGAGAAGGATGCCCACTCTCCCAACTTTTACTCAACATGATTCTGGAGTCCCTAGGATGCCTATCAGTCAACACAAAGAAATAAAATGCTCCCAGATTGTAAGGCAGAAGTTAAACTGTCCCTGTTTGCAACTGACATGATACTGTACATAAAGTCCCTAAAGAATCCACTCCAAAACTACCAGTCTCATGTCTGAATTCAGCAAAGTTGCAGGATATAAAATGAATACACAGGAATCTGTTGCATTCGTACACACGAATGATGAACTACGAGAAAGTAACCAGGAAATATTCCATTCACAATGGCATCGAAAACAATAAAATACCTCGGAATAAAGCTAACCAAAGAAGGGAAACACATAGAAACATGAAAACTACAAGACAACCACGAGAGACATTACAGATACCCATCAATGGAAATACATCCTGTGCTGATAGATGGGGAGAATTAATCTTTTCAAAATGGCCATCCTGCATAAAGCAATCTAACAGATTCAACGCAATTCCTATCAAAATACCAACAGCGTTCTTCCATGAGCTAGAGTAGATCATTCAAAAATTCATATGAAACAACAAAAGATCCCAAATCGTCAAAGCAATCCTGAAAAGAAAGAAAAAAGGCTGTGTGCATTACGCTCCCCGTCTTCAAGAACTACTACAAAGCCACAGACAATTAGGTATGGGCACAAGAACACACCCACACACCGATGGAACAGAGTAGAGAACCCAGTATAAACCCAAGATTATATGCACAATTAATATACAATAAAGGGCCATGGATAGGCAATGGGAGAAATGACAGTCTCTCCAACAAGTGGTGTTGCCAAAACTGGACAGCTACATGCAAGAGAATGAACCTGGATTATTGACTAACCCCACACACAAAAGAAAACTTAAAATGAATAAAAGACCTGTACAGATGTCACAAAACCATAAAACTCTTAGAGGAACACAGAGGCAAAAATCTCTTGACTATGAACATGAGGACCTCTATCCTGAATGAATCTCCTCGGGAAACGGAATAAAAAGCAAAAATGAACAAATGGGAGATCAGGGAAAAAAGCTTCTGTACAGCATCTGGGGCCATCAGCAGATCAAAAAGGGATCCTACAGTATGGGACAGTACATTTCCAAGTGACATATCCAATAAGGACGTAACATCCAAAATACACAAAGAACTCACATGCCCCAGGAGCCAAAAAGCAAAAGACCACAGTAAAAATGGTCAGACGATATGGACAGACACCTCTCCAAAGAAGAAATGCAGGGGTTCAAGAGGCACATGTAAGGATGGGGCACGTCACAAATTATTAGGGAAAAGCACAATAAACCCACAATGAGGTATCATCTCACACCAGTTAGGACGGTCAACATTCAAAAGACTAGGAGATACAAATGCGGGCGAACTCTCCTCCACTGCTGGTGGGAATGTAAACAGGTTCAAGCGTTGTGGAAAGCAATATGGAGGTTCCTCAAAAAAATAAAAAGAGAAATACCATTTGCCCAGGGTATTCCACACCTGCAATTTACACAAAGAATACAAATTCTCAGATTCAAAAAGACATATGCACAGTTACGTTTATTGCAACACAATTTAAAAGAGCCGAGATATGGAAGCAACCTAAGTGTCTGTCAGTAGATGACTGGATAGAGAAGAGATGGAATATATACACAATGGAATGCTACTCAGTCTTAACAAAGAAACAAACCTGACCATTTGCAACAAAACGGACGGTGCCAGAGGGTATTCTATGCAAGGAAATAGGCATGGCCGAGGAAGAAGAGTATCAAATGATTTCACCCATCTGTGGAGTATAAGAACAAAGAAAAAACTGAAGGGACAAAACAGGACCAGACTCACAGAAACCACTAATGGACTAACAGTTACCAAAGGGAAAGGGACTGGGGAGGAAGGCTGCAAAGGGAGGGATAAGGGGGAAAAGGGGGCATTACGATGAGCACATATAATGTAGGGTGGGGGACACGGGGAAGATAGTATAACACACAGAAGACAAGTAGTGTTTCTGTAGCATCTTACTACACTGATGGACACTGACTGTAATGGGGTATGTGGTGGAGAACTGATAATGGGGGTGTCTAGTAACCATAATGTTGTGAATGTAATTGTACATTAATGAAGAAAAATTAAAGAAAAAGGAAAATTAAAGAAAAAGGAGAGCTTATCTACTCCTTCCCTCAGAGGCCTGTTAATGACCACAAGGGGCAAGCACTGTAATATGTCTTGTGGAACTAGGAGTGAAGAATTCAGGCTAGGCCGGTATCCTTGAGGGTTCACAGCCGACTGTGTAAACAATTACGACATGAAAAACATACACATAAACAGGTGCTTGCCATCAGTTCCTGGGGGGAAAGCTCCCATCCCTTACCGGGCAGCTTTATGGACAGCACCGCACATCACTGAACCAAGCCTGTGCAAATCCACTACCTCAAGACCCTCACGCCAACCTCAGTTTCACTTCACTCTCTGGGCTGTTCCTGCTCTGGCCACCAGGGACTTCACCTTACCGTGGTACTTCTGGCTCCCTCCGAGCACTTGGACAGAGGCATGTGGCCCTAGCATCGATCCAACATGGAAACCTTTTACAAAGACGTTCCTTGTGGGCTTTCCAGAGGCCATGGCCTCAGGCCATGGGGCACAACACAGCATAGCGCTCCTTCACCTGTCTCACACAGAGTGATCTGGGGAAAGGCCTGGCCCAACATTGTGGTGCCCGGTTACCGGGATTCCAAGTTGTGCTGGGCTCCATCGTCAAGGAAGTGAGGTCACTGTCTGCGGTCCCTCTTCCTGGCCTACAACTGGAAAATCCATCATCGTCATCCAGCACATCAACAAAAAAGACAAAAACCCCATCATGATCATCTCCATAGATGCTGGAAAGATATTCAACAAAATTCAACATTCATTTAGGATAAAAACACTCAACAAAATGGATATAGAGGCAACTAACTCAACATAATAAAGGCTATATAGGACAAACCCACAGCCAACATCATTCTTAACACAGAGAAGCTGAAAGCTTGTCCTTTTAAGATCGGGAATAAGACAAGGATACCCACCTCCCAACTTTTAGTCAACATGATTCTGGAGTCCCTAGGATGCCTTTCAGTCAACACAAAGAAATAACATGCTCCCAGATTGTAAGGAAGAAGTGAAACTGTCCCTGTTTGCAACCGACATGATACTGTACATAAAATCCTTAAAGAATCCACTCCAAAACTACCAGTCTCATGTCTGAATTCAGCAAAGTTGCAGGATATAAAACTAATACACAGAAATCTGTTGCATTCGTACACACGAATGATGAACTACGAGAAAGTAACCAGGAAATATTCCATTCACAATGGCATCGAAAACAATAAAATACCTCAGAATAAAACTAACCAAAGAAGGGTAAGACATAGAAACATGAAAACTACAAGACAACCACGAGAGACGTTAAAGATACCCATCAATGGAAATACATCCTGTGCTGATGGATGGGGAGAATTAATCTTTTCAAAATGGCCATCCTGCATAAAGCAATCTACAGATTCAACGCAATTCCTATCAAAATACCAACAGCGTTCTTCCATGAGCTAGAGCAGATCATACAAAAATTCACATGAAACAACAAAAGATCCCAAATCGTCAAAGCAATCCTGAAAAGAAAGAAAAAAGGCTGTGTGCATTACGCTCCCCGTCTTCAAGAACTACTAGAAAGCCACAGACAATTAGGTATGGGCACAAGAACACACCCACACACCGATGGAACAGAGTAGACAACCCAGTATAAACCCAAGAATATATGCACAATTAATATACAATAAAGGGCCATGGATAGGCAATGGGAGAAATGACAGTCTCTTCAACAAGTGGTGTTGCCAAAACTGGACAGCTACATGCAAGAGAATGAACCTGGATTATTGACTAACCCCACACACAAAAGAAAACTTAAAATGGATAAAAGACCTGTACAGATGTCACAAAACCATAAAACTCTTAGAGGAACACAGAGGCAAAAATCTCTTGACTATGAACATGAGGACCTCTATCCTGAATGAATCTCCTCGGGAAACGGAATAAAAAGCAAAAATGAACAAATGGGACATCAGGGAAAAAAGCTTCTGTACAGCATCTGAGGCCATCAGCATATCAAAAAGGGATCCTTACACTATGAGACAGTACATTTCTAAATGTCATATCCCAAAAGGGCTTAACATCCAAAATATAGAAAGAACTTACATGGCCCAAGAGCCAAAAAGGAAGACCATATTAAAAATGGTCAGACGATATGAACAGAAACGCCTCCAAAGAAGAAATTCAGGTGGTCAAGAGGCACATGTAAGGATGGGACACGTCGCAAATTATTAGGGAAAAGCACAATAAAACCACAATGAGGTATCATCTCACACCAGTTAGGATAGTCAACATTCAAAAGACTAGGAGACACAAATGCGGGCGAACACTCCTCCACTGCTGGTGGGAATGTAAACAGATTCAAGCATTGTGGAAAGCAATATGGAGGTTCCTCAAAAAATAAAAAGAGAAATATCATTTGACCAGGGTATTCCACACCTGCAATTTATACAACGAATACAAATTCTCAGATTCAAAAAGACATATGCACAGTTATGTTTATTGCAACACAATTTAAAACAGCCAAGATATGGAAGCAACCTAAGTGTCTGTCAGTAGACGACTGGATAGAGAAGAGATGGTATATATACACAATGGAATGCTACTCAGTCTTAACAAAGAAACAAACATGACCATTTGCAACAAAGCGGACGGTGCCCGAGGGTATTCTATGCAAGGAAATAGGCCTGGCCGAGGAAGAAGAGTATCAAATGATTTCACCCATCTGTGGAGTATAAGAACAAAGAAAAAACTGAAAGGACAAAACAGGAGCAGACTCACAGAAACCACTAATGGACTAACAGTTACCAAAGGGAAAGGGACTGGGGAGGAAGGCTGCAAAGGGAGGGATAAGGGGGAAAAGGGGCCATTACGATGAGCACATATAATGTACGGTGGCGGACACGGGGAAGGTAGTAGTGTAAGGAAGAAAAAAATAATATAACTTTGTTTTGTGCTTGCATAGGCATATATAGAAGGTCAAGTTAACCTAAAAAAAGAATTTTGTTTTTTTTTGCTTTCCCTCTTCCTCTAAACTAAGTTCCTGGAAAAAGTCTGTAACACCCTTGTGATTAAATCTCCTGTGTAAGCATGTTTGTACAGATATGCCAAACTGCCAAACCACAATCATGTTCCCGCTGGCCTACATGCCTGCATCAAAATCCTATATAAAGAGCAAAATACCTAGTAGTGGGGGTCGAGCTCCACTCCTGCGTGAGACGTGAGACTTGACCCCCGCGCGGGAATACCCAATAAACCTCTTGCTGTTTGCATCAAGACCGGTCTCTTGTGAGTATTTGGGTCGTCGTCCATCCCAGGGCTGAGCAGGGCCTGTTTTCTAGGCCTTACAGTGTAACGCACAGAAGACAAGTAGTGTTTCTGTAGCATCTTACTACACTGATGGACACTGACTGTAATGGGGTATGTGGTGGAGAACTGATAATGGGGGTGTCTAGTAACCATAATGTTGTGAATGTAATTGTACATTAATGAAGAAAAATTAAAGAAAAAGGAAAATTAAAGAGGAGAGCTTATCTACTCCTTCCCTCAGAGGCCTGTTAATGACCACAAGGGGCAAGCACTGTAATATGTCTTGTGGAACTAGGAGTGAAGAATTCAGGCTAGGCCGGTATCCTTGAGGGTTCACAGCCGACTGTGTAAACAATTACGACATGAAAAACATACACATAAACAGGTGCTTGCCATCAGTTCCTGGGGGGAAAGCTCCCATCCCTTACCGGGCAGCTTTATGGACAGCACCGCACATCACTGAACCAAGCCTGTGCAAATCCACTACCTCAAGACCCTCACGCCAACCTCAGTTTCACTTCACTCTCTGGGCTGTTCCTGCTCTGGCCACCAGGGACTTCACCTTACCGTGGTACTTCTGGCTCCCTCCGAGCACTTGGACAGAGGCATGTGGCCCTAGCATCGATCCAACATGGAAACCTTTTCCAAAGACGTTCCTTGTGGGCTTTCCAGAGGCCAT
Organism: Smutsia gigantea; assembly: GCA_032199065.1. NCBI lineage: Eukaryota > Metazoa > Chordata > Mammalia > Pholidota > Manidae > Smutsia > Smutsia gigantea. The sequence continues at coordinate 27,689 of JAVSCE010002966.1, forward strand.
GGCCTCAGGCCATGGGGCACAACACAGCATAGCGCTCCTTCACCTGTCTCACACAGAGTGATCTGGGGAAAGGCCTGGCCCAACATTGTGGTGCCCGGTTACCGGGATTCCAAGTTGTGCTGGGCTCCATCGTCAAGGAAGTGAGGTCACTGTCTGCGGTCCCTCTTCCTGGCCTACAACTGGAAAATCCATCATCGTCATCCAGCACATCAACAAAAAAGACAAAAACCCCATCATGATCATCTCCATAGATGCTGGAAAGATATTCAACAAAATTCAACATTCATTTAGGATAAAAACACTCAACAAAATGGATATACACGGCAACTAACTCAACATAATAAAGGCTATATAGGACAAACCCACAGCCAACATCATTCTTAACACAGAGAAGCTGAAAGCTTGTCCTTTTAAGATCGGGAATAAGACAAGGATACCCACCTCCCAACTTTTAGTCAACATGATTCTGGAGTCCCTACGATGCCTTTCAGTCAACACAAAGAAATAACATGCTCCCAGATTGTAAGGAAGAAGTTAAACTGTCCCTGTTTGCAACCGACATGATACTGTACATAAAATCCTTAAAGAATCCACTCCAAAACTACCAGTCTCATGTCTGAATTCAGCAAAGTTGCAGGATATAAAACTAATACACAGAAATCTGTTGCATTCGTACACACGAATGATGAACTACGAGAAAGTAACCAGGAAATATTCCATTCACAATGGCATCGAAAACAATAAAATACCTCAGAATAAAACTAACCAAAGAAGGGTAAGACATAGAAACATGAAAACTACAAGACAACCACGAGAGACGTTAAAGATACCCATCAATGGAAATACATCCTGTGCTGATAGATGGGGAGAATTAATCTTTTCAAAATGGCCATCCTGCATAAAGCAATCTACAGATTCAACGCAATTCCTATCAAAATACCAACAGCGTTCTTCCATGAGCTAGAGGAGATCATACAAAAATTCACATGAAACAACAAAAGATCCCAAATCGTCAAAGCAATCCTGAAAAGAAAGAAAAAAGGCTGTGTGCATTACGCTCTCCGTCTTCAAGAACTACTACAAAGCCACAGACAATTAGGTATGGGCACAAGAACACACCCACACACCGATGGAACAGAGTAGACAACCCAGTATAAACCCAAGAATATATGCACAATTAATATACAATAAAGGGCCATGGATAGGCAATGGGAGAAATGACAGTCTCTTCAACAAGTGGTGTTGCCAAAACTGGACAGCTACATGCAAGAGAATGAACCTGGATTATTGACTAACCCCACACACAAAAGAAAACTTAAAATGGATAAAAGACCTGTACAGATGTCACAAAACCATAAAACTCTTAGAGGAACACAGAGGCAAAAATCTCTTGACTATGAACATGAGGACCTCTATCCTGAATGAATCTCCTCGGGAAACGGAATAAAAAGCAAAAATGAACAAATGGGACATCACGGAAAAAAGCTTCTGTACAGCATCTGATCAGCAATCAAAAAGGGATCCTACAGTATGGGACAGTACATTTCTAAATGACATATCCAATAAGGGCTTAACATCCAAAATACACAAAGAACTCACATGCCCCAGGAGCCAAAAAGCTAAAGACCATATTAAAAATGGTCAGACGATATGGAACAGACACCTCTCCAAAGAAGAAATTCAGGTGGTCAAGAGGCACATGTAAGGATGGGACACGTCGCAAATTATTAGGGAAAAGCACAATAAAACCACAATGAGGTATCATCTCACACCAGTTAGGACGGTCAACATTCAAAAGACTAGGAGATACAAATGCGGGCGAACTCTCCTCCACTGCTGGTGGGAATGTAAACAGGTTCAAGCGTTGTGGAAAGCAATATGGAGGTTCCTCAAAAAAATAAAAAGAGAAATACCATTTGCCCAGGGTATTCCACACCTGCAATTTACACAAAGAATACAAATTCTCAGATTCAAAAAGACATATGCACAGTTACGTTTATTGCAACACAATTTAAAAGAGCCAAGATATGGAAGCAACCTAAGTGTCTGTCAGTAGATGACTGGATAGAGAAGAGATGGTATATATACACAATGGAATGCTACTCAGTCTTAACAAAGAAACAAACATGACCATTTGCAACAAAACGGACGGTGCCAGAGGGTATTCTATTCAAGGAAATAGGCCTGGCCGAGGAAGAAGAGTATCAAATGATTTCACCCATCTGTGGAGTATAAGAACAAAGAAAAAACTGAAGGGACAAAACAGGAGCAGACTCACAGAAACCACTAATGGACTAAGAGTTACCAAAGGGAAAGGGACTGGGGAGGAAGGCTGCAAAGGGAGGGATAAGGGGGAAAAGGGGGCATTACGATGAGCACATATAATGTAGGGTGGGGGACACGGGGAAGGTAGTATAACACACAGAAGACAAGTAGTGTTTCTGTAGCATCTTACTACATGGATGGACACTGCCTGTAATGGGGTATGTGGTGGAGAACTGATAATGGGGGTGTCTAGTAACCATAATGTTGTGAATGTAATTGTACATAAATGAAAGAAAAATTAAAGAAAAAGGAAAATTAAAGAAAAAGAGCTTATCTACTCCTTCGCTCAGATACCTGTTAATGACCACAAGGGGCAAGCACTGTAATATGTCTTGTGGAACTAGGAGTGAAGAATTCAGGCTAGGCCGGTATCCTTGAGGGCTCACAGCCGACTGTGTAAACAATTACTACATGAAAAACATACACATAAACAGGTGCTTGCCATCACTTCCCGGGGAGACAGCTCCCATGCCTTACTGGGCAGCGTTATGGACAGCACCGCACACCACTGACCCAAGCCAGGGCAAATCCACTACCTCAAGACCCTCACGCCAACCTCGGTTTCACTTCACTCTCTGGGCTGTTCCTGCTCTGGCCACCAGGGACTTCACCTCACTGTGGTACCTCTGGCTCCCTCTGAGCACTTGGACAGAGGCATGTGGACCTAGCATCGATCCAACATGGAAACCTTTTCCAAAGACGTTCCTTGTGGGCTTTCCAGAGGCCATGGCCTCAGGCCATGGGGCACAACACAGCATAGCGCACCTTCGAGTGTCTCACACAGAGTGATTTGGGGAAAGGGCTGGCCAAACATTGCGGTGCCTGGTTACCGGGATTCCAAGTTGTGCTGGGTTCCAGTGTCCAGGAAGTGAGGTCACTCTGTGCGATCCCCTTTCCGGGCCTAAAACTGGAAAATCCATCATCATCATCCAGCACATCAACAAAAAGGACAAAAACCCCATCATGATCATCTCCATAGATGCTGGAAAGATATTCAACAAAATTCAACATTCATTTAGGATAAAAACACTCAACAAAATGGATATAGACGGCAACTAACTCAACATAATAAAGGCTATATAGGACAAACCCACAGCCAACATCATACTTAACCCAGAGAAGCTGAAAGCTTGTCCTTTTAAGATCGGGAATAAGACAAGGATACCCACCTCCCAACTATTAGTCAACATGATTCTGGAGTCCCTAGGACGCCTATCAGTCAACACAAAGAAATAAAATGTTCCCAGATTGTAAGGAAGAAGTTAAACTGTCCCTGTTTGCAACTGACATGATACTGTACATAAAGTCCCTAAAGAATCCACTCCAAAACTACCAGTCTCATGTCTGAATTCAGCAAAGTTGCAGGATAAAAAATGAATACACAGGAATCTGTTGCATTCGTACACACGAATGATGAACTACGAGAAAGTAACCAGGAAATATTCCATTCACAATGGCAACGAAAACTATAAAATACCTCGGAATAAAACTAACCAAAGAAGGGGAAGATATAGAAACATGAAAACTACAAGACAACCACGAGAGACATTACAGATACCCATCAATGGAAATACATCCTGTACTGACAGATGGGGAGAATTAATCTTTTCAAAATGGCCATCCTGCATAAAGCAATCTAACAGATTCAATGCAATTCCTATCAAAATGCCAACAGCGTTCTTCAATGAGCTAGAGGAGATCATTCAAAAATTCATATAAAACAACAAAAGATCCCAAATCGTCAAAGCAATCCTGAAAAGAAAGAAAAAAGGCTGTGTGCATTATGCACTCCGTCTTCAAGAACTACTACAAAGCCACAGACAATTAGGTATGGGCAAAAGAACACACCCACACACCAATGGAACAGAGTAGAGAAACCAGTATAAACCTAAGAATGTACGCACAATTAATATACAATAACAGACCGTGGATATGCAATGGGAGAAATGACAGTCTCTTCAACAAGTGGTGTTGCCAAAACTGGACAGCTACATGCAAGAGAATGAACCTGGATTACTGACTAACCCCACACACAAAAGAAAACGTAAAATGGATAAAAGACCTGTACAGATGTCACAAAACCATAAAACTCTTAGAGGAACACAGAGGCAAAAGTCTCTTGACTATGAACATGAGGAGCTCTATCCTGAATGAATCTTCTCGGGAAACGGAATAAAAAGCAAAAATGAACAAATGGAACATCAGGGAAAAAAGCTTCTGTACAGCATCTGAGGCCATCAGCATATCAAAAAAGGATCCTTACACTACGAGACAGTACATTTCTAAATGACATATCCAAAAAGGGCTTAACATCCAAAATATAGAAAGAACTCACATGGCCAAAGAGCCAAAAAGGAAGACCATATTAAAAATGGTAGACGATATGAACAGAAACTTCTCCAAAGAAGAAATTCAGGTGGTCAAGAGGCACATGTAAGGATGGGACACGTCACAAATTATTAGGGAAAAGCACAATAAAACCACAATGAGGTATCATCTCACACCAGTTAGGATAGTCAACATTCAAAAGACTAGGAGACACAAATGCGGGCGAACACTCCTCCACTGCTGGTGGGAATGTAAACAGATTCAAGCATTGTGGAAAGCAATATGGAGGTTCCTCAAAAAATAAAAAGAGAAATATCATTTGACCAGGGTATTCAACACCTGCAATTTATACAACGAACACAAATTCTCAGATTCAAAAAGACATATGCACAGTTATGTTTATTGCAACACAATTTAAAACAGCCAAGATATGGAAGCAACCTAAGTGTCTGTCAGTAGACGACTGGATAGAGAAGAGATGGTATATATACACAATGGAATGCTACTCAGTCTTAACAAAGAAACAAACCTGACCATTTGCAACAAAACAGATGGTGCCAGAGGGTATTGTATTCAAGGAAACAGGCCTGGCCCAGGAAGAAGAGTATCAAATGATTTCACCCATCTGTGGAGTATAAGAACAAAGAAAAAACTGAAGGGACAAAACAGGAGCAGACTCACAGAAACCACTAATGGACTAAGAGTTACCAAAGGGAAAGGGACTGGGGAGGAAGGCTGCAAAGGGAGGGATAAGGGGGAAAAGGGGGCATTACGATGAGCACATATAATGTACGGTGGGGGACATGGGGAAGGTAGTATAACACACAGAAGACAAGTAGTGTTTCTGTAGCATCTTACTACACTGATGGACACTGACTGTAATGGGGTATGTGGCGGAAAACTGATAATGGGGGTGTCTAGTAACCATAATGTTGTGAATGTAATTGTACATTAATGAAAGAAAAATTAAAGAAAAAGGAAAATTAAAGAAAAAGTAGAGCTTATCTACTCCTTCCCTCAGATGCCTGTTAATGACCACAAGGGGCAAGCACTGTTAAGATGTCTTGTGGAACTAGGAGTGAAGAATTCAGGCTAGGCCGGTATCCTTGAGGGCTCACAGGCGACTGTGTAAACAATTACTACATGAAAAGCATACACATAAACAGGTGCTTGGCATCACTTCCTGGGGAGACAGCTCCCATATCTTACCGGGCAGCTTTATGGACAGCACCGGGCATCACTGAACCAAGCCTGTGCAAATCCACTACCTCAAGACCCTCACGCCAACCTCGGTTTCACTTCACTCTCTGGGCTGTTCCTGATCTGGCCACCAGGGACTTCACATCACTGTGGTACATCTGGCTACCTCCGAGCACCTGGACAGAGGCATGTGGCCCTAGCATCGATCCAACATGGAAACCTTTTCCAAAGACATTCCTTGTGGGCTTTCCTGAGGCCATGGCCTCAGGCCATGGGGCACAACACAGCATAGCACACATTCGCCTGTCTTACACAGAGTTATCTGGGGAAACGGCTGGCCAGACATTGTGGTGCCCGGTTACCGGGATTCCAAGTTGTGCTGGACTCCAGTGTCCAGGAAGTGAGGTCACTGTCTGCCGTCCCCCTTCCTGGCCTACAATGGGAAAATCCATCATCATCATCCAGCAATTCAACAAAAAGGACAAAAACCGCATGATCATCTCCATAGATGCTGGAAAGATATTCAACAAAATTCAACATTCATTTAGGATAAGAACACTCAACAAACTGGATATAGACGGCAACTAAGTCAACATAATAAAGGCCATATATGACAAACCCACAGCCAACATCATTCTTAACACAGAGAAGCTGAAAGCTTGTCCTTTTAAGATCGGGAATAAGACGAGGATACCCACCTCCCAACTTTTAGTCAACATGATTCTGGAGTCCCTAGGATGCCTTTCAGTCAACACAAAGAAATAACATGCTCCCAGATTGTAAGGAAGAAGTGAAACTGTCCCTGTTTGCAACCGACATGAAACTGTACATAAAATCCTTAAAGAATCCACTCCAAAACGAGCAGTCTCATGTCTGAATTCAGCAAAGTTGCAGGATATAAAACTAACACACAGAAATCTGTTGCATTTGTACACACGAATGATGAACTACCAGAAAGTAACCAGGAAATATTCCATTCACAATGGCATCGAAAACAATAAAATACCTCAGAATAAAACTAACCAAAGAAGGGTAAGACATAGAAACATGAAAACTACAAGACAACCACGAGAGACGTTAAAGACACCCATCAATGGAAATACATCCTGTGCTGATAGATGGGGAGAATTAATCTTTTCAAAATGGCCATCCTGCATAAAGCAATCTACAGATTCAACGCAATTCCTATCAAAATACCAACAGCGTTCTTCCATGAGCTAGAGGAGATCATACAAAAATTCACATGAAACAACAAAAGATCCCAAATCGTCAAAGCAATCCTGAAAAGAAAGAAAAAAGGCTGTGTGCATTACGCTCTCCGTCTTCAAGAACTACTACAAAGCCACAGACAATTAGGTATTGGCACAAGAGCACACCCACACACCGATGGAACAGAGTAGAGAACCCAGTATAAACCCAACAATATATGCACAATTAATATACAATAAAGGGCCATGGATATGCTATGGGAGAAATGACAGTCTCTTCAACAAGTGGTGTTGCCAAAACTAGACAGCTACATGCAAGAGAATGAACCTGGATTATTGACTAACCCCACACACAAAAGAAAACTTAAAATGGATAAAAGACCTGTACAGATGTCACAAAACCATAAAACTCTTAGAGGAACACAGAGGCAAAAATCTCTTGACTATGAACATGAGGAGCTCTATCCTGAATGAATCTCCTCGGGAAACGGAATAAAAAGCAAAAATGAACAAATGGGAGATCAGGGAAAAAAGCTTCTCTACAGCATCTGGGGCCATCAGCAGATCAAAGAGGGATGCTACAGTATGGGACAGTACATTTCTAAGTGACATATCCAATAAGGGCGTAACATCCAAAATACACAAAGAACTCACATGCCCCAGGAGCCAAAAAGCAAAAGACCATATTAAAAATGGTCAGACGATATGGACAGACACCTCTCCAAAGAAGAAATTCAGGTGGTCAAGAGGCACATGTAAGGATGGGGCACGTCGCAAAGTATTAGGGAAAAGCACAATAAAACCACAATGAGGTATCATCTCACACCAGTTAGGACGGTCAACATTCAAAAGACTAGGAGATACAAATGCGGGCCAACTCTCCTCCACTGCTGGTGGGAATGTAAACAGGTTCAAGCGTTGTGGAAAGCAATATGGAGGTTCCTCAAAAAAATAAAAAGAGAAATACCATTTGCCCAGGGTATTCCACACCTGCAATTTACACAAAGAATACAAATTCTCAGATTCAAAAAGACATATGCACAGTTACGTTTATTGCAACACAATTTAAAAGAGCCAAGATATGGAAGCAACCTAAGTGTCTGTCAGTAGATGACTGGATAGAGAAGAGATGCTATATATACACAATGGAATGCTACTCAGTCTTAACAAAGAAACAAACCTGACCATTTGCAACAAAACGGACGGTGCCAGAGGGTATTCTATGCAAGGAAATAGGCCTGGCCGAGGAAGAAGAGAATCAAATGATTTCACCCATCTGTGGAGTATAAGAACAAAGAAAAAACTGAAGGGACAAAACAGGACCAGACTCACAGAAACCACTAATGGACTAACAGTTACCAAAGGGAAAGGGACTGGGGAGGAAGGCTGCAAAGGGAGGGATAAGGGGGAAAAGGGGGCATTACGATGAGCACATATAATGTAGGGTGGGGGACACGGGGAAGGTAGTATAACACACAGAATACAAGTAGTGTTTCTGTAGCATCTTACTACACGGATGGACACTGACTGTAATGGGGTATGTGGTGGAGAACTGATAATGGGGGTGTCTAGTAACCATAATGCTGTGAATGTAATTGTACATTAATGAAAGAGAAATTAAAGAAAAAGGAAAATTAAAGAAAAAGAGCTTATCTACGCCTTCCCTCAGATACCTGTTAATGACCACAAGGGGCAAGACTGTAATATGCCTTGTGAAACTAGGAGTGAAGAATTCAGGCTAGGCTGGTATCGTTGAGGGCTCACAGGCAACGGTGTAAACAATTACTACATGGTAAACATACACATAAACAGGTGCTTGCCATCACTTCCAGGGGAGACATCTCCCATGCCTTACTGGGCAGCGTTATACACAGCACCACACACCATTGACCCAAGCCAGGGCAAATCCACTACCTCAAGACCCTCACGCCAACCTCGGTTTCACTTCACTCTCTGGGCTGTTCCTGCTCTGTCCACAAGGGACTTCACCTCACTGTGGTACCTCTGGCTCCCTCCGAGCACTTGGACAGAGGCATGTGGACCTAGCATCGATCCAACATGGAAACCTTTTCCAAAGACGTTCCTTGTGGGCTTTCCAGAGGCCATGACCCCAGGCCATGGGGCACAACACAGCATAGCGCACCTTCGAGTGTCTCAGACAGAGTGATTTGGGGAAAGGCCTGGCAAAACATTGTGGTGCCTGGTTACCGGGATTCCAAGTTGTGCTGGGCTCCAGTGTCCAGGAAGTGAGGTCACTCTGTGCGATCCCCTTTCCGGGCCTACAACTGGAAAATCCATCATCATCATCCAGCACATCAACAAAAAGGACAAAAACCCCATCATGATCATCTCCATAGATGCTGGAAAGATATTCAACAAAATTCAACATTCATTTAGGATAAAAACACTCAACAAAATGGATATAGACGGCAACTAACTCAACATAATAAAGGCTATATAGGACAAACCCACAGCCAACATCATACTTAACCCAGAGAAGCTGAAAGCTTGTCCTTTTAAGATCGGGAATAAGACAAGGATGCCCACTCTCCCAACTTTTAGTCAACATGATTCTGGAGTCCCTAGGACGCCTATCAGTCAACACAAAGAAATAAAATGCTCCCAGATTGTAAGGAAGAACTTAAACTGTCCCTGCTTGCAACTGACATGGTACTGTACATAAAGTCCCTAAAGAAACCACTCCAAAACTACCAGTCTCATGTCTGAATTCAGCAAAGTTGCAGGATAGAAAATGAATACACAGGAAATCTGTTGCATTCGTACACACGAATGATGAACTACGAGAAAGTAACCAGGAAATATTCCATTCACAATGGCATCGAAAACAATAAAATACCTCGGAATAAAGCTAACCAAAGAAGGGAAACACATAGAAACATGAAAACTACAAGACAACCACGAGAGACATTACAGATACCCATCAATGGAAATACATCCTGTGCTGATAGATGGGGAGAATTAATCTTTTCAAAATGGCCATCCTGCATAAAGCAATCTAACAGATTCAACGCAATTCCTATCAAAATACCAACAGCGTTCTTCCATGAGCTAGAGTAGATCATTCAAAAATTCATATGAAACAACAAAAGATCCCAAATCGTCAAAGCAATCCTGAAAAGAAAGAAAAAAGGCTGTGTGCATTACGCTCCCCGTCTTCAAGAACTACTACAAAGCCACAGACAATTAGGTATGGGCACAAGAACACACCCACACACCGATGGAACAGAGTAGACAACCCAGTATAAACCCAAGAATATATGCACAATTAATATACAATAAAGGGCCATGGATAGGCAATGGGAGAAATGACAGTCTCTCCAACAAGTGGTGTTGCCAAAACTGGACAGCTACATGCAAGAGAATGAACCTGGATTATTGACTAACCCCACACACAAAAGAAAACTTAAAATGGATAAAAGACCTGTACAGATGTCACAAAACCATAAAACTCTTAGAGGAACACAGAGGCAAAAATCTCTTGACTATGAACATGAGGACCTCTATCCTGAATGAATCTCCTTGGGAAACGGAATAAAAAGCAAAAATGAACAAATGGGACATCAGGGAAAAAAGCTTCTGTACAGCATCTGAGGCCATCAGCATATCAAAAAGGGATCCTTACACTATGAGACAGTACATTTCTAAATGTCATATCCCAAAAGGGCTTAACATCCAAAATATAGAAAGAACTTACATGGCCCAAGAGCCAAAAAGGAAGACCATATTAAAAATGGTCAGACGATATGAACAGAAACGCCTCCAAAGAAGAAATTCAGGTGGTCAAGAGGCACATGTAAGGATGGGACACGTCGCAAATTATTAGGGAAAAGCACAATAAAACCACAATGAGGTATCATCTCACACCAGTTAGGATAGTCAACATTCAAAAGACTAGGAGACACAAATGCGGGCGAACACTCCTCCACTGCTGGTGGGAATGTAAACAGATTCAAGCATTGTGGAAAGCAATATGGAGGTTCCTCAAAAAATAAAAAGAGAAATATCATTTGACCAGGGTATTCCACACCTGCAATTTATACAACGAATACAAATTCTCAGATTCAAAAAGACATATGCACAGTTATGTTTATTGCAACACAATTTAAAACAGCCAAGATATGGAAGCAACCTAAGTGTCTGTCAGTAGACGACTGGATAGAGAAGAGATGGTATATATACACAATGGAATGCTACTCAGTCTTAACAAAGAAACAAACCTGACCATTTGCAACAAAACGGACGGTGCCAGAGGGTATTCTATGCAAGGAAATAGGCCTGGCCGAGGAAGAAGAGTATCAAATGATTTCACCCATCTGTGGAGTATAAGAACAAAGAAAAAACTGAAGGGACAAAACAGGAGCAGACTCACAGAAACCACTAATGGACTAAGAGTTACCAAAGGGAAAGGGACTGGGGAGGAAGGCTGCAAAGGGAGGGATAAGGGGGAAAAGGGGGCATTACGATGAGCACATATAATGTACGGTGGGGGACACGGGGAAGGTAGTATAACACACAGAATACAAGTAGTGTTTCTGTAGCATCTTACTACACGGATGGACACTGACTGTAATGGGGTATGTGGTGGAGAACTGATAATGGGGGTGTCTAGTAACCATAATGCTGTGAATGTAATTGTACATTAATGAAAGAGAAATTAAAGAAAAAGGAAAATTAAAGAAAAAGAGCTTATCTACTCCTTCCCTCAGATACCTGTTAATGACCACAAGGGGCAAGCACTGTAATATGTCTTGTGGAACTAGGAGTGAAGAATTCAGGCTAGGCCGGTATCCTTGAGGGCTCACAGGCAACTGTGTAAACAATTACTACATGGTAAACATACACATAAACAGGTGCTTGCCATCACTTCCAGGGGAGACATCTCCCATGCCTTACTGGGCAGCGTTATGGACAGCACCGCACACCATTGACCCAAGCCAGGGCAAATCCACTACCTCAAGACCCTCACGCCAACCTCGGTTTCACTTCACTCTCTGGGCTGTTCCTGCTCTGGCCACCAGGGACTTCACCTCACTGTGGTACCTCTGGCTCCCTCCGAGCACTTGGACAGAGGCATGTGGACCTAGCATCGATCCAACATGGAAACCTTTTCCAAAGACGTTCCTTGTGGGCTTTCCAGAGGCCATGGCCTCAGGCCATGGGGCACAACACAGCATAGCGCACCTTCGAGTGTCTCACACAGAGTGATCTGGGGAAAGGCCTGGCAAAACATTGTGGTGCCTGGTTACCGGGATTCCAAGTTGTGCTGGGCTCCAGTGTCCAGGAAGTGAGGTCACTCTGTGCGATCCCCTTTCCGGGCCTACAACTGGAAAATCCATCATCATCATCCAGCACATCAACAAAAAGGACAAAAACCCCATCATGATCATCTCCATAGATGCTGGAAAGATATTCAACAAAATTCAACATTCATTTAGGATAAAAACACTCAACAAAATGGATATAGACGGCAACTAACTCAACATAATAAAGGCTATATAGGACAAACCCACAGCCAACATCATACTTAACCCAGAGAAGCTGAAAGCTTGTCCTTTTAAGATCGGGAATAAGACAAGGATGCCCACTCTCCCAACTTTTAGTCAACATGATTCTGGAGTCCCTAGGACGCCTATCAGTCAACACAAAGAAATAAAATGCTCCCAGATTGTAAGGAAGAAGTTAAACTGTCCCTGTTTGCAACCGACATGAACTGTACATAAAATCCTTAAAGAATCCACTCCAAAACTACCAGTCTCATGTCTGAATTCAGCAAAGTTGCAGGATATAAAATAATACACAGAAATCTGTTGCATTCGTACACACGAATGATGAACTACGAGAAAGTAACCAGGAAATATTCCATTCACAATGGCATCGAAAACAATAAAATACCTCGGAATAAAGCTAACCAAAGAAGGGAAACACATAGAAACATGAAAACTACAAGACAACCACGAGAGACATTACAGATACCCATCAATGGAAATACATCCTGTGCTGATAGATGGGGAGAATTAATCTTTTCAAAATGGCCATCCTGCATAAAGCAATCTAACAGATTCAACGCAATTCCTATCAAAATACCAACAGCGTTCTTCCATGAGCTAGAGTAGATCATTCAAAAATTCATATGAAACAACAAAAGATCCCAAATCGTCAAAGCAATCCTGAAAAGAAAGAAAAAAGGCTGTGTGCATTACGCTCTCCGTCTTCAAGAACTACTACAAAGCCACAGACAATTAGGTATGGGCACAAGAACACACCCACACACCGATGGAACAGAGTAGACAACCCAGTATAAACCCAAGAATATATGCACAATTAATATACAATAAAGGGCCATGGATAGGCAATGGGAGAAATGACAGTCTCTTCAACAAGTGGTGTTGCCAAAACTGGACAGCTACATGCAAGAGAATGAACCTGGATTATTGACTAACCCCACACACAAAAGAAAACTTAAAATGGATAAAAGACCTGTACAGATGTCACAAAACCATAAAACTCTTAGAGGAACACAGAGGCAAAAATCTCTTGACTATGAACATGAGGACCTCTATCCTGAATGAATCTCCTTGGGAAACGGAATAAAAAGCAAAAATGAACAAATGGGACATCAGGGAAAAAAGCTTCTGTACAGCATCTGAGGCCATCAGCATATCAAAAAGGGATCCTTACACTATGAGACAGTACATTTCTAAATGTCATATCCCAAAAGGGCTTAACATCCAAAATATAGAAAGAACTTACATGGCCCAAGAGCCAAAAAGGAAAGACCATATTAAAAATGGTCAGACGATATGAACAGACACCTCTCCAAAGAAGAAATTCAGGTGGTCAAGAGGCACATGTAAGGATGGGACACGTCGCAAATTATTAGGGAAAAGCACAATAAAACCACAATGAGGTATCATCTCACACCAGTTAGGATAGGTCAACATTCAAAAGACTAGGAGATACAAATGCGGGCGAACTCTCCTCCACTGCTGGTGGGAATGTAAACAGGTTCAAGCGTTGTGGAAAGCAATATGGAGGTTCCTCAAAAAATAAAAAGAGAAATACCATTTGCCCAGGGTATTCCACACCTGCAATTTACACAAAGAATACAAATTCTCAGATTCAAAAAGACATGTTTATTGCATAGTAGACGACTGGATAGAGAAGAGATGGTATATATACACAATTGCAACACAATTTAAAAGAGCCAAGATATGGAAGCAACCTAAGTGTCTGTCAGTAGATGACTGGATAGTATAACACACAGAAGACAAGTAGTGTTTCTGTAAATGCATCTTACTACACTGATGGACACTGACTGTAATGGGGTATGTGGCGGAAAGTATAACACACAGAAGACAAGTAGTGTTTCTGTAGCATCTTACTACACTGGATGGACACTGACTGTAATGGGGTATGTGGTGGAGAACTGATAATGGGGGTGTCTAGTAACCATAATGTTGTGAATGTAATTGTACATTAATGAAAGAAAAATTAAAGAAAAAGGAAAATTAAAGAAAAAGTAGAGCTTATCTACTCCTTCCCTCAGATGCCTGTTAATGACCACAAGGGGCAAGCACTGTAATATGTCTTGTGGAACTAGGAGTGAAGAATTCAGGCTAGGCCGGTATCCTTGAGGGCTCACAGGCGACTGTGTAAACAATTACTACATGAAAAACATACACATAAACAGGTGCTTGCCATCACTTCCTGGGGAGACAGCTCCCATATCTTACCGGGCAGCTTTATGGACAGCACCGGGCATCACTGAACCAAGCCTGTGCAAATCCACTACCTCAAGACCCTCACGCCAACCTCGGTTTCACTTCACTCTCTGGGCTGTTCCTGCTCTGGCCACCAGGGACTTCACCTCACTGTGGTACATCTGGCTCCCTCCGAGCACTTGGACAGAGGCATGTGGCCCTAGCATCGATCCAACATGGAAACCTTTTCCAAAGACGTTCCTTGTGGGCTTTCCAGAGGCCATGGCCTCAGGCCATGGGGCACAACACAGCATAGCGCACCTTCGAGTGTCTCACACAGAGTGATCTGGGGAAAGGCCTGGCCAACATTGTGGTGCCCGGTTACCGGGATTCCAAGTTGTGCTGGGCTCCAGTGTCCAGGAAGTGAGGTCACTGTCTGCGGTCCCCTTCCTGGCCTACAACTGGAAAATCCATCATCATCATCCAGCACATCAACAAAAAGGACAAAAACCCCATCATGATCATCTCCATAGATGCTGGAAAGATATTCAACAAAATTCAACATTCATTTAGGATAAAAACACTCAACAAAATGGATATAGACGGCAACTAACTCAACATAATAAAGGCTATATAGGACAAACCCACAGCCAACATCATTCTTAACACAGAGAAGCTGAAAGCTTGTCCTTTTAAGATCGGGAATAAGACAAGGATACCCACCTCCCAACTTTTAGTCAACATGATTCTGGAGTCCCTAGGATGCCTTTCAGTCAACACAAAGAAATAACATGCTCCCAGATTGTAAGGAAGAAGTTAAACTGTCCCTGTTTGCAACCGACATGATACTGTACATAAAATCCTTAAAGAATCCACTCCAAAACTACCAGTCTCATGTCTGAATTCAGCAAAGTTGCAGGATATAAAACTAATACACAGAAATCTGTTGCATTCGTACACACGAATGATGAACTACGAGAAAGTAACCAGGAAATATTCCATTCACAATGGCATCGAAAACAATAAAATACCTCAGAATAAAACTAACCAAAGAAGGGTAAGACATAGAAACATGAAAACTACAAGACAACCACGAGAGACGTTAAAGATACCCATCAATGGAAATACATCCTGTGCTGATAGATGGGGAGAATTAATCTTTTCAAAATGGCCATCCTGCATAAAGCAATCTACAGATTCAACGCAATTCCTATCAAAATACCAACAGCGTTCTTCCATGAGCTAGAGGAGATCATACAAAAATTCACATGAAACAACAAAAGATCCCAAATCGTCAAAGCAATCCTGAAAAGAAAGAAAAAAGGCTGTGTGCATTATGCTCTCCGTCTTCAAGAACTACTACAAAGCCACAGACAATTAGGTATGGGCACAAGAACACACCCACACACCGATGGAACAGAGTAGACAACCCAGTATAAACCCAAGAATATATGCACAATTAATATACAATAAAGGGCCATGGATAGGCAATGGGAGAAATGACAGTCTCTTCAACAAGTGGTGTTGCCAAAACTGGACAGCTACATGCAAGAGAATGAACCTGGATTATTGACTAACCCCACACACAAAAGAAAACTTAAAATGGATAAAAGACCTGTACAGATGTCACAAAACCATAAAACTCTTAGAGGAACACAGAGGCAAAAATCTCTTGACTATGAACATGAGGAGCTCTATCCTGAATGAATCTCCTCGGGAAACGGAATAAAAAGCAAAAATGAACAAATGGGACATCAGGGAAAAAAGCTTCTGTACAGCATCTGGGGCCATCAGCAGATCAAAAAGGGATCCTACAGTATGGGACAGTACATTTCTAAGTGACATATCCAATAAGGGCGTAACATCCAAAATACACAAAGAACTCACATGCCCCAGGAGCCAAAAAGCAAAAGATCATATTAAAAATGGTCAGATGATATGAACAGACACCTCTCCAAGGAAGAAATTCAGGTGGTCAGGAGGCACATGTAAGGATGGGGCACGTCGCAAACTATTAGGGAAAAGCACAATAAAACCACAATGAGGTATCATCTCACACCAGTTAGGATGGTCAACATTCAAAAGTCTAGGAGATATAAATGCGGGCAAACTCTCCTCCACTGCTGGTGGGAATGTAAACAGGTTCAAGCGTTGTGGAAAGCAATATGGAGGTTCCTCAAAAAAATAAAAAGAGAAATACCATTTGCCCAGGGTATTCCACACCTGCAATTTACACAAAGAATACAAATTCTCAGATTCAAAAAGACATATGCACAGTTATGTTTATTGCAACACAATTTAAAAGAGCCAAGACATGGAAGCAACCTAAGTGTCTGTCAGTAGATGACTGGATAGAGAAGAGATGGTATATATACACAATGGAATGCTACTCAGTCTTAACAAAGAAACAAACATGACCATTTGCAACAAAGCGGACGGTGCCAGAGGGTATTCTAGGCAAGGAAATAGGCCTGGCCGAGGAAGAAGAGTATCAAATGATTTCACCCATCTGTGGAGTATAAGAACAAAGAAAAAACTGAAGGGACAAAACAGGACCAGACTCACAGAAACCACTAATGGACTAACAGTTACCAAAGGGAAAGGGACTGGGGAGGAAGGCTGCAAAGGGAGGGATAAGGGGGAAAAGGGGGCATTATGATGAGCACATATAATGTAGGGTGGGGGACATGGGGAAGGTAGTATAACACACAGAAGACAAGTAGTGTTTCTGTAGCATCTTACTACACGGATGGACACTGACTGTAATGGGGTATGTGGTGGAGAACTGATAATGGGGGTGTCTAGTAATCATAATGTTGTGAATGTAATTGTACATTAATGAAAGAAAAATTAAAGAAAAAGGAAAATTAAAGAAAAAGAGCTTATCTACTCCTTCCCTCAGATACCTGTTAATGACCACAAGGGGCAAGACTGCAATATGTCTTGTGAAACTAGGAGTGAAGAATTCAGGCTAGGGTGGTATCCTTGAGGGCTCACAGGCGTCTGTGTAAACAATTACTACATGATAAACATACACATTATCAGGTGCTTGCCATCACTTCCAGGGGAGACATCTCCCATGCCTTACTGGGCAGCGTTATGCACAGCACCACACACCATTGACCCAAGCCAGGGCAAATCCACTACCTCAAGACCCTCACGCCAACCTCGGTTTCACTTCACTCTCTGGGCTGTTCCTGCTCTGGCCACCAGGGACTTCACCTCACTGTGGTACCTCTGGCTCCCTCCGAGCACTTGGACAGAGGCATGTGGACCTAGCATCGATCCAACATGGAAACCTTTTCCAAAGACGTTCCTTGTGGGCTTTCCAGAGGCCATGACCCCAGGCCATGGGGCACAACACAGCATAGCGCACCTTCGAGTGTCTCACACAGAGTGATCTGGGGAAAGGCCTGGCAAAACATTGTGGTGCCTGGTTACCGGGATTCCAAGTTGTGCTGGGCTCCAGTGTCCAGGAAGTGAGGTCACTCTGTGCGATCCCCTTTCCGGGCCTACAACTGGAAAATCCATCATCATCATCCAGCACATCAACAAAAAGGACAAAAACCCCATCATGATCATCTCCATAGATGCTGGAAAGATATTCAACAAAATTCAACATTCATTTAGGATAAAAACACTCAACAAAATGGATATAGACGGCAACTAACTCAACATAATAAAGGCTATATAGGACAAACCCACAGCCAACATCATACTTAACCCAGAGAAGCTGAAAGCTTGTCCTTTTAAGATCGGGAATAAGAGAAGGATGCCCACTCTCCCAACTTTTACTCAACATGATTCTGGAGTCCCTAGGATGCCTATCAGTCAACACAAAGAAATAAAATGCTCCCAGATTGTAAGGCAGAAGTTAAACTGTCCCTGTTTGCAACTGACATGATACTGTACATAAAGTCCCTAAAGAATCCACTCCAAAACTACCAGTCTCATGTCTGAATTCAGCAAAGTTGCAGGATATAAAATGAATACACAGGAATCTGTTGCATTCGTACACACGAATGATGAACTACGAGAAAGTAACCAGGAAATATTCCATTCACAATGGCATCGAAAACAATAAAATACCTCGGAATAAAGCTAACCAAAGAAGGGAAACACATAGAAACATGAAAACTACAAGACAACCACGAGAGACATTACAGATACCCATCAATGGAAATACATCCTGTGCTGATAGATGGGGAGAATTAATCTTTTCAAAATGGCCATCCTGCATAAAGCAATCTAACAGATTCAACGCAATTCCTATCAAAATACCAACAGCGTTCTTCAATGAGCTAGAGTAGATCATTCAAAAATTCATATGAAACAACAAAAGATCCCAAATCGTCAAAGCAATCCTGAAAAGAAAGAAAAAAGGCTGTGTGCATTACGCTCCCCGTCTTCAAGAACTACTACAAAGCCACAGACAATTAGGTATGGGCACAAGAACACACCCACACACCGATGGAACAGAGTAGAGAACCCAGTATAAACCCAAGATTATATGCACAATTAATATACAATAAAGGGCCATGGATAGGCAATGGGAGAAATGACAGTCTCTCCAACAAGTGGTGTTGCCAAAACTGGACAGCTACATGCAAGAGAATGAACCTGGATTATTGACTAACCCCACACACAAAAGAAAACTTAAAATGGATAAAAGACCTGTACAGATGTCACAAAACCATAAAACTCTTAGAGGAACACAGAGGCAAAAATCTCTTGACTATGAACATGAGGAGCTCTATCCTGAATGAATCTCCTCGGGAAACGGAATAAAAAGCAAAAATGAACAAATGGGACATCAGGGAAAAAAGCTTCTGTACAGCATCTGGGGCCATGACATACCCACAGCCAACATCATACTTAACCCAGAGAAGCTGAAAGCTTGTCCTTTTAAGATCGGGAATAAGACAAGGATGCCCACTCTCCCAACTTTTAGTCAATATGATTCTGGAGTCCCTAGGACGCCTATCAGTCAACACAAAGAAATAAAATGCTCACAGATTGTAAGGAAGAAGTTGAACTGGGACAGAACATTTCTAAGTGACATATCCAATAAGGACGTAACATCCAAAATACACAAAGAACTCACATGCCCCAGGAGCCAAAAAGCAAAAGACCATATTAAAAATGGTCAGACGATATGGACAGACACCTCTCCATTGAAGAAATTCAGGTGGTCAAGAGGCACATGTAAGGATGGGGCACGTCGCAAATTATTAGGGAAAAGCACAATAAAACCACAATGAGGTATCATCTCACACCAGTTAGGACAGTCAACATTCAAAAGACTAGGAGATACAAATGCAGGCGAACTCTCCTCCACTGCTGGTGGGAATGTAAACAGGTTCAAGCGTTGTGGAAAGCAATATGGAGGTTCCTCAAAAAAATAAAAAGAGAAATACCATTTGCCCAGGGTATTCCACACCTGCAATTTACACAAAGAATACAAATTCTCAGATTCAAAAAGACATATGCACAGTTACGTTTATTGCAACACAATTTAAAAGAGCCAAGATATGGAAGCAACCTAAGTGTCTGTCAGTAGATGACTGGATAGAGAAGAGATGGTATATATTACACAATGGAATGCTACTCAGTCTTAACAAAGAAACAAACCTGACCATTTGCAACAAAACGGACGGTGCCAGAGGGTATTCTGTTCAAGGAAATAGGCCTGGCCGAGGAAGAAGAGTATCAAATGATTTCACCCATCTGTGGGGTATAAGAACAAAGAAAAAACTGAAGGGACAAAACAGGAGCAGACTCACAGAAACCACTAATGGACTAACAGTTACCAAAGAGAAAGGGACTGGGACGAAGGCTGCGAAGGGAGGGATAAGGGGGAAAAGGGGGCATTACGATGAGCACATATAATGTACGGTGGGGGACACGGGGAAGGTAGTATAACACACAGAAGACAAGTAGTGTTTCTGTAGCATCTTACTACACTGATGGACACTGACTGTAATCGGGTATGTGGTGGAGAACTGATAATGGGGGTGTCTAGTAACCATAATGTTGTGAATGTAATTGTACATTAATGAAAGAAAAATTAAAGAAAAAGGAAAATTAAAGAAAAAGGAGAGCTTATCTACTCCTTCCCTCAGATGCCTGTTAATGACCACAAGGGGCAAGCACTGTAATATGTCTTGTGGAACCAGGAGTGAAGAATTCAGGCTAGGCCGGTATCCTTGAAGGCCCACAGCCCACTGTGTAAACAATTACTACATGAAAAACATACACATAAACAGGTGCGTTCCATCATTTTCTGGGGAGACAGGTCCCATCCCTTACCGGGTAGAGGTATGGACAGCATCGCACATCACTGAACCAAGCCAGTGCATATCCCTTACTACAAGACCCTCACGCCAAGCTCGGTTTCAGTTCAGTCCTGGGCTCTTCCTGCTCTGGCCACCAGGGACTTCACCTCACTGTGTTACCTCTGCCTCCGTCAGTGCACATGTACAGAAGCATCTGGACCGAGCGCTGATCCAACATGGAAACCTTTTCCAAGATTTTCCTTGTGAGCTTTCCAGAGGCCACGGCCTCGGGCCATGGGGACACCACACAGCCTAGCGCAGCTTTGAGCGTCTCTCACCACGTGACCTGGGGAAAGGGCTGGCCCAAGAATGTGGTGCCTGGTTACCGGGGTTTCAAATTCTCTTGGGCTAGATTGTCAAGGAAGTGAAGTCGCTGCCTGGTGGCTCTACACCTGGGCTTCCTGCTCAGACAAACCCATCCCAAGAGCACCCTTGGCTGACGGCCAGTCGCCGTTCATCCTGGGCCCCCTCCCGCCAGTCACAGCACGACACCCCCACAAGGCCCCGGAAAGCCTGGGTGCCTCCAGTGCCCCAGCTAGGGACAGAGAGCCGGGTTCAGGCCCAGCTCCTCCTACCTCTCATGTGACCCTAATGCAAGGCCTGTGTGTGGACACAACCCTACACTAACACCTAACTCTCAGCCTCTCGCTCACACATGCGGAACTGTAACCCCACAACTAACTCTAAAATTAACCATCACGCTAAACCCTTAACCCCCCTCTAACGCTAACAAAAATGTATTACTAAACCCAACTCTACACTTAACACTAGAGATAGCCCTAATCCTAACCTTAACAACTGGACAGCTACATGTAAGCGAAAGAAACTGGATTATTCTCTTAACACCATACACAAAAGTAAACTCAAAATGGATCAAAGACAACGCAAGTCATGCGGAACTGAAACCATCAAGCTCTTAGAAAAACACATAGGCAAAAATCTCCTGGACATAAACACGTGCAACTTCTTCATGAACATACCCCCCCCGGTAGGGAAACAAAAGGAAAAATGAACAAGCAGGACTATATCAAACAAAAACCTTCTGTACAGCAAAGGACACCAGCAGCAGAACAAAAAGACATCAAACAGGAAGGGAGAATATATTCATAAATGACATACTCGATAGGGGTTGACATCCAAATTACATAAAGCGCTCACGCTCCTCAACCAACAAAAAGCAAATAAGCCAATTAAAAACTGGGCAGAGGAGCTGAACAGACACTTCACCAAAGAAGAAATTCAGATGGCCAATGGGCATATGAAAAGATGTACCACATCGCTAATCATCAGAGAAATGCAAATTAAAACCATAATGAGATATCACCTCACACCAGTTAGGACGGCCACCATCCAAAAGACAAAACAAAATCAAATGTTGCCAAGGATGTGGAGAAAGGGAAACCCTCCTACACTGCTGGTCAGAATGTAAATTAGTTCAACCATTGCAGAAAGCAGTATGAAGGTTCCTCAAAAGACTCAAAAGAGAAAGAACATTTGACCCAGGATTTCCACTCCTAGGAACTTACCTTAAGAATGCAGGAGCACAGTTTGAAAAATACATATGCAGCCTATGTTTATCACAGCACTATTTACAATAGCCAAGAAATGGAAGCAACCTAAGTGCCCATAAGTAGATGAATGGATAAAGAAGATGTGGTTCATATACACAATGGAATATTATTCAGCCGTAAGAAGAAAACAAATCCTACCATTTTCAACAACATGGATGGAGATAGAGGGTATTATGCCCAGTGAAATAAGCCAGGCAGAGAAAGACAAGTATCAAATGATTTCACTCATCTGTGGAGTATAAGAACAAGGAAAAAACGGAAGGAACAAAAGAGGAGCAGACTCACAGAAACCACTAATGGACTAACAGTTAGGACAGGGAAAGGGATTGAGGAGGATGGCTGGGAAGGGAGGGATGACGGGGCAAAATGGGCATCACGATTAGCACGTATAATGTAGGGGGGGACACGGAGAAGGTAGTACAGCACAGAGAAGACAGGTAGGGGTTCAACAGCATCTTAGTACACTGGTGGACAGTGACTGCAATGGGGTATGTGGTGGGGACTTGATAACGGACGGAACCTAGTACCCACAATGTTGCTCATGTAATTGTATATTAATGATACAAAAATAAACATAAAACACATAACCCTAATCCTTCCCTTGGCCCCTCACCCTCACCCTCACCCTTTCTCCCACACCTAAGTAAGCGTAAGCGTCAACCAACACCTCACCCTAAACCTAACATTAAACCTGAAACGGTACTCTCACTGGAACCCTACCCTTACCCTACACTGAGCCATAAACCGAACTCAAACCCTAACCTGGGCCCTTCAGCCTAAACCCCTCACACTCATCATCACCTTCACCCACACCTAACAGTAACCCAAAACCTAAACCAAACCCACAGCCTGATACTGAACTCTCATTTGTGGAGCATAACAACAAAGAAAAACTGAAAGGATCAAAACAGCAGCAGACTCACAGAAACCCCCGCCTGGCGGCCACGTCCCAAGAACACCACCACCCCAACTTCCCGGCTCCACAGGGGTCCCGCCCTCACCGCCCCACTCCTCAGGAGCCCCGCGAACCACCACCCCACTCCTCAGAAGGACCCCGCGCCCCGCCGCCCCGCGCCTCAGTGGGACCCCCGCGCCCGTGCCCGCGCCCCGTCCTACCTCGAACCAGCACCTGGAGCAGGTGCAACTGGAGTGTCAGGATATCTCCCACCCGCGCCGCCGGCCTGCGCTCAACTTTGGATTCGGCTGCCCGCCGCACCACCGCACGTCCTGGCCAGGGCTCTCGGGCGCCACAGTGCAGCCGCCGCCTCCCATGGCCGGGCAGGAAACCCCGCTGGCCATACTGAGGGGCCGAGGGGCGCGGCGGCGGCGAAGTCATCAATAGGGATTTTCCCCTCAGGCCGTCTTCAGCGGCTCTGCGGCCAGAGTTCCGGGCCGCGCTGCTTCTCCTGCCGAGTACGACTGGAGCCAAGAAGAAGGTGCGCCCGCGCATGCGCCCTCCGCATCCGCTGATTGGCCGCATGGAGCCGTCATCTGTGGAGTGTAAGAACAAAGAAAAAACTGAAGGCACAAAACAGCAGCAGACTCACAGAAATGAAGAATGGACTAACAGTTACCAAAGGGAAAGGGACTGGAGAGAGTAGGTCAGAAGAGAGGGAAAAGGGGAATAATGGGCATTATGGTTAGCACACATAAAGTACGGCGGGTCACAAAGAAGACAGTATAGCACAGAGAAGACAAGTAGTGGCTCGATAGCATCTCACTATGCTGATGGACAATGACCGTAGTGGGCTATGCGCAGGGGACTTGATAATGGGGGGAATCTAGCAACCACAAAGTTCCTCATGTAAACAGGGACAGTTTACCTTTTTCCTTACCAATCTGGATGCATTTGATTTCTTTGTGTTGACTGACAGGGCAGCAGTGCTAGGGACTCAACAATCATGTTGACTAAAAGATGAGAAAGTGGGCATCCTTATCTTTTTCCCAACTTTCAAAGGACAAGTTTTCAGACTGTCTGTGTTAAGTATGATGTTGGCCTGAGTTTGTTATATATTGCCTTTACTATGTCAAGTTAGTTGCTCTCTCGATCGATTTTGTTGAGTGTTTTTATCACAAATGGATGTTGAAATTTGTGGAATGCCTTTCCAGTTTCTATGGAGATGACCATGGCGCTATTGTCATTTTTGTTGATGAGGTAAATCATGATGATGGATTTTCTAATGGAAAACAGGTAAGGGGACCCCATACAGTGACCTCACTTAATGACAATGGAGCCCAACAGAACTTGGAATCCTGATATTGTACATAAAAATTCCCAAAGTATCCACTCCAAAACTACTAGTCTAATGTCTGAATTCAGCAAAGTTGCAGGATATAAAATTAATACACAGAAATCTGTTGCATTCGTATACACTAATGATGAACGACGAGAGGGTAACCAAGAAATATTCCATTCAAAATGGCATCAAAAAAAATAAAACACCTGGGAATAAAACTAACGAAAGAAGTGTAAGACATATAAACATGGTATCTAAAAGACAAACATGACAGAAATTAAACATACCAATGAATGGAAAGACATCCTGTGCTGATGGATAGGGAGAATCAATCTTTTCAAAATGGCTATCCTGCATAAAGCAATCTACAGATTCAATGCAATTCCTATCAAAATACCGACACCATTCTTCAAAGAGCTAGAGCAGATAGTTCAAAAATTCATATGAAACCACAAAAGATCCCAAATAGCCAAAGCAATCCTGAGAATAAAGAATAAAACTGGGTGGATTATGCTCCACAACTTCAAGCCCTACTACAAAAACACAGACAATTTGGTACTGGCACAAGAACACACCCACAGACCGAAGGAACCGACTAGAGGGGCCAGATATTGACCCAAGCATATATGGACAATTAATATACAATAAACGAACCACGGACATACACTTGGGAAATGACGGTCTCTTCAACAACTGGTGTTGGCAAGACTGGACAGCTACATGCAAGAGAATGAAACTGGATTACTGTCTAACCCCACACACAAAAGAAAACTGAAAATGAATAAAAGACATTAATGGAGGTCACAAAACCATAAAATTCTTAGAGGAACACAAAGGCAAAAACCTCTTGACTATAAACATGAGACACTGTATCCTGAACGAATATCCTTGGGCAATGGAAACAAAAACAAAAACGAACCAATGGGACAATATGATGCTAAAAAGCTTCTGTACAGTAGAGGGTGCCATCAGCAGAACAAAAGGCATTCTGCAGTATAGGACAATATATTTCTAAACGACATATCCAATAAGGGCATACATCCAAAATATATTAACACTCACATGCCTCAACAGCCAAAAAGCAAAACACCATATTAAATATGGTCAGAGGATGTGAACAGACAATTCTCCAAGAAGAAATTCAGATGGTCAAGAGGCACATGTAAGGATGGGACACATTGCAAATTATTAGGGAAAAGCACAATAAAAACACAATGAGGTATCATCTCACACCAGTTAGGATGGTCAACATTCAAAAGACTAGGAGATACAAATGCAGGCGAACTCTCCTACACTGCTGGTGGGAATGTAAACCAGACAAAGTGTTGTGGAAAGGAATATAGAGGTTCCTCAAAAAAATAAAAGAGAAATACCATTTGACACGGGTATTCCACATCTGCAATTTACACAGAAAATACAAACTGTCAGAATCAAAAAGACATATGTACAATTATGTTTATTGCACCACAATCTAGAAGAGCCAAGATATGGAAGCAACCCAAGTGTCTGTCAGTAGATGACTGGATAGAGAAGAGATGGTACCTATACACAATGGAATACTACTCAGCCCTAAGAAAGAAAAAAACCCTACCATTTGCAACAACACGGATGGTGCTAGAAAGAAATAAGCCTGGCTGAGGAAGACAAGTATCAAATGATTTAACCCATCTGTGGAGTATAAGAGCAAAGAAAAAACTGAAGGGACAAAACAGGAGCAGACTCACAGAAACCACTAAGGGATTAACAGGTACCAAAGGAAAAGGGACTGGGGAGGAAGGCTTTGGAGGGAGGGATAAGGGTTAAAATGGGGAATGACGACGAGCATGTATAATGTAGGCTGGGGGACAGGGGGAAAATAGTATAACAGAGAAAGCACATAGTGTTTCTTTAGCATCTTACTATACTGATGGACAGTGACTGTAATGGGTATGTGGTGGAGAATTGATGATACGCTGTGCCTAGTAACCATAATGTTGTTAACGTAATTGTACATTAATGATAGAAAAATTTTTAAAAAGAGAGCTTGTCCACTCCTTCCCTCAGATCCCTTTTAATGACCATAAGGGGCAGGCACTGTAATAAGTCTTGTGGAACTAGCAGTGAACAAGTCAAGCTAGGCCCTTACCTTCGAGGGCTCACAGCCAATGGTGTAAAAATTAATGCATGATAAACAAACACATAAACAGGTGCTTGCCAACACTTCCTGGAGAGACAGCTCCCATCCCTTACCGGGCAGCGTTATGGACAGCACCGCCCATCGCTGAACAAAGACAGTGCAAATCCCTTACCTCAAAACCTTCATGCCAAGCTCGGTTCCACTTCAGTCTGTAGGCTCTTCCTGCTCTGGCACCAGGGACTTCACCTCACTGAGGTACCTTTGGCTCCCTCCGAGCACATGGACAGAGGCTTCTGGACCTAGCATCGATCCAACATGGAAACCTTTTCCAAAGACGTTCCTTGTGGGCTTTCCTGAGGCCATGGCCTCTGGCCATGGGGACACAACACAACATAGTGCACCTTCGAGTGTCTTATGCCAAGTGACCTGGGAAAGGCTGGCCCAACACTGTGGTGCCCGGTTACCAGGATTCAAAGTTCTGTTGGGCTCCATCATCAAGGAAGTGAGGTCACTGCCTGAGGTTCCCTTGCCTGGGCTTCATTAGAAAATGCATCATCATCATCTACCAGGTCAACAAAAAGGAGAAAAACTCCATGATCATCTCCATAGATTCTGGAAAGACATTCGACAAAATTCAACATCCATTTACGATAAAAACACTCAGCAAAATGGTTATAGAGGGCAACTAACTCAACATAATAAAGGCAGTATGTGACAAAAGCACAGCCAACATCATACTTAACACAGAGAAGCTGATAACTAGTCCTATTAAAGTCGGGAATAAGACAAGGATGTCCACTCTCCCAACTTTAGTCAACATGATTCTGGAGTCCCTAGCCACAGCTATCAGTCAACACAAAGAAATAAAATGCATCCAGATTGGTAAGGAAGAAGTTAAACTGTCCGTTTCCAGATGACATGATATTGTACATAAAAATCCCTAAAGAATCCACTCCGAAACTACCACATCTAATATCTGAATTCAGCAAAGTTGCAGGATGTAAAATGAATACACTGAAATCTGTTGCATTCCTATGCACTAATGATGAACGAGGAGAAAGAAACCAGGAAAAAATTCCATTCACAATGGCATCAAAAGCAATAAAATACCTGGGAATAAACCTAACCAAAGAAGTGTTATACATATAACCATGAAACCTACAAGACACTCATGAGAGAAAATAAAAATACCAATCAATGGAAATACATCCTGCGCTGATGGATAGGAAGAATTAATCTTGTCAAAATGGACATCCTGCCTAAAGAAACCTGCAGATTCAATGCAATTCCTATCAAAATACCAACAGCATTCTTCAACAAGCTAGAGCAAATAGTTCTAAAATTCATATGAAACCACAAAAGGCCCCGAATAGCCACAGCAATCCTGAGAAGGAAGAATAAAAGCTGGGTGGATTATGCTCCCCGACTTCAAGCTCGGTACAGAGCCACAGACAATTTGGTACTGGTACAAGAACACACCCACAGAACGATGGAACAGACTAGAGAGGCCAGATATAAACCAAGCATATATGGACAATTAATATACAATAAAGGAGCCATGGATATACAATGGTGAAAATAACAGTCTCTTCAACAACTGGTGTTTTGCAAAACTGGACAGCTACATGCAAGAGAATGACACAGGATTACTGTCTAACTCAACACTCAGAAGAAAACTCAAAGAGGAAAAAAGACCTGAATGGATGTCACGAAGCCATAAAACTCTTAGAGGAACAGTTCCATAGGCAAAAATCTCTTGCCTATAAACAGGAGAAAGTCTATCTTGAACGAGTCTCCTTGGGCAATGGAAACAAAAGCAAAAATGAACAAATGGGACAACATCATGAAAAAGCTTCTGTACATCAGAGGGCACCATCAGCAGAACAAAAAGGCATCCTGCAGTATGGGACAATATATTTCTAAACACCATATTCAATAAGGGCTTAACATTCAAAATATAGAAAGAACTCACATGCCTCAACAGCCAAAAAGCAAAAGACCATATTAAAAATGGTCAGAGAGATTTTGTCCAGTGAGGAGGAGGAGGAGGCGGAGGAGGAAGCGGCCTCTGCGGGCCCCGCAGCGCGCTGGGCCGGAAGTAACCAGATTAAGAAAATTAACACTTGGGACTTCTGGAAAGATGGCAGCGTGAGCAAGGCAGCAATCTCCTCCCAACACTATATTTATCTACGAAAATACAGCAAATACAATTATTCCTAAAAGAGAGACCAGAATACACAGGAAAGCGAACACCATGCATATACACCCGAGAGGACTCGGCACCCCAAGAAGCGGTCTTAAAGGGCCCAGCTGACATACGTGGCAACTACCAGCAACCACTTCTATAGCCATGAAAACAGAGAGGAATATGGTTCAGACTAAAATCAACCAGACAACCCCAGAGAGGGAGCCTGAAGGGATGGAAATGCACAGTCTTCCTGAAAAAGAATTCAGAATAAAAGTCATAACCATGCTGATGGGCCTACAGAGAAATGTGCAGGAACTGATTGAGGAAGTGAGGGAATTGAGGAAAGACAATGCAGAAATCAGACAAGTGATCGACAGGCTTAACAGCAGACTGGATGAGATGCAAGAGACTGTTAATGGAATAGAAATCAAAGAACAGGAATACAGAGAAGCTGAGGCAGAGAGAGACAAAAGGATTTCTAGGAATGAAAGAATATTAAGAGAACTGTGTGACCAATCCAAATGGAACATTATTCGCATTATAGGAGTACCAGAGGAAGAGAGAGAAAAAGGGATAGAAAGTGTCTTTGAAGAAATAATTCCTGAAAACTTTCCCTTGCTGGGGAAGGAAATAGTCTCGCAGTCCACGGAAGCCCACAGATCTCCCAACACAAGGGACCCAAGGAAGACAACACCAAGACACATATTAATTAAGATGGCAAAGATAAAAGATAAAGACAGAGTATTGAAGGCAGCTAGAGAGAGAAAAAAGATCACCTACAAAGGAAAACCCATCAGACTATCATCAGACTTCTCAACAGAAACCTTACAGGCCAGAAGAGAATGGCATGATATATTTAACATTATGAAACAGAAGGGCCTCGCACCAAGAATACTGTATCCAGCACGATTATCATTTAAATATGACGGAGGGATTAAATAATTTCCAGACAAACAAAAGTTGAGAGAGTTTGCCACTCATAAACCAACACTACAGGATATCTTAAATGGACTGCTCTAGAGGGAAGCACCCCTAAGGCTAAAAAGATGTCACCAGAGAAAATAAAATCATAGCAAAGAAAGCAGACCATCCAAATACTAACTAAAGGCAAAGAATAAAACACCTAGTATATAAAGAATGGAGGAGGAAGAATAAGAAGGGAGAGAAATAAAGAAACATCAGACTGTGTTTACAATAACTTAACAAGAAAGTTAAGTTAGATTGTTAGATAGTAAAGAAGCAACCCTTGAACCTTTCGTAACCACGAATCTAAAGCCAGCAATGGCAGTAAGTACATATCTATCAATAATCACCCGAAATGTAAATGGACTGAATGCACCAATCAAAAGACACAGAGTAACAGAATGGATAAAAAAGGAAGATCCATCTATATGCTGCTTACAAGAGACTCACCTCAAACCCAAAGATATACACAGACTAAAAGTGAAGGGATGGAAAAAGATATTTCATGCAAACAACAAAGAGAAAAAAGCGGGTATTGCAGTACTTGTATCAGACAAACTAGACTTCAAAACGAAGAAAGTAGCAAGAAATAAAGAAGGACATTACATAATGATAAAGGGGTCAGTCCAACAAGAAGATATAACCATTATAAATATACATGCACCCAACACAGGAGCGCCAGCATATGTGAAACAAATACTAACAGAATTAAAGGAGGAAATAGAAGGCAATGCATTCATTTTAGGAGACTTCAACACACCACTCACTCCAAAGGACAGATCAACCAGACAGAAAATAAGTAAACAGACAGAGGCACTGAACAACACACTAAACAGATGGACCTAACAGACATCTACAGAACTCTGCACCCAAAAGCAACAGGATACACATTCTTCTCAAGTGCACATGGAACATTTTCCAGAATAGACCACATACTAGGCCACAAAAAGAACCTCAGTAAATTCAAAAATATTGAAATCCTACCAACCAACTTCTCAGATCACAAAGTATAAAACTAGAAATAAATTTTAGAAAGAAAAAAAAGGCTCACAAATACATGAAGACTTAACAACATTCTCCTAATTAATGAATGGGTTAATGACCAAATCAAAACAGAAATCAAAGAATATATGGAGACTAATGACAACAACAACACAAAGCCACACATTCTGTGGGACACAGCAAAGGCAGTTCTAAGAGGAAAGTATATTGCAATCCAGGCCTCTTTAAAGAAGGAGAAACAATCCCAAATGAATAGTCTAAACATACAATTACTGAAAATGGAAAAAGAAGAACAAATGAGGCCCAAAGTCTCCAGAAGGAGGGACATAATAAAGATCAGAGAAGAAATAAATAAAATTGAGAAGAATAAAACAATAGAAAAAAATCAATGAAACCAAGAGCTGGTTCTTTGAAAAAATAAACAAAATAGATGAACCCCTAGCCAGACTCATTAAGAGAAAAAGAGAATCTACACACATAAAAGAATCAGAAATGAGAAAGGAAAAATAATGACGGACCCCACAGAAATACAAAAAATTATAAGAGAATATTATGAGAATCTATATGCTAACAAGCCGGAAAACATAGAGGAAATGGACAACTTCTTAGAAAAATACAACCTCCCAAGACTGACCAAGCAAGAAACAGAAAAACTAAACAGACCAATCACCAGCAACGATATTGAATCGGTAATCAAAAAACTACCTAAGAACAAAACCACCGGACCTGATGGATTCACTTCTGAATTCTACCAGGCATATAGAGAAGAAACAACACCCAATCTCCTTAAAGTTTTTCAAAAAATACAAGAGGAGGGAATACTTCCAAACTCATTCTATGAAGCCAGCATCACTCTGATACCAAAACTTGGCAAAGACCTCACCAAAAAAGAAAATTACAGACCAATATCCCTGATGAACGTAGATGCAAAAATACTCAACAAAATATTAGCAAAAAAAATTCAAAAATACATCAAGAGGATCATACACCATGATCAAGTGGGATTCATCCCAGGGATGCAAGGATGATACAACATTCGAAAATCCATCAACATCATCCACCACATCAACAAAAAGAAGAACAAGAACCACATGATCATCTCCATAGATGCTGAAAAAGCATTTGACAAAATTCAGTATCCATTCCTGATTAAAACTCTCAACCAAATGGGTATAGACGGCAAGTACCTCAACATCATAAAGGACATATATGACAAACGCACAGCTAACATCATACTTAATGCCAAGAAGCTGAAACCTTTTCATCTAAGATCGGGAACAAGACAGGGATGCCCATCCTCTCCACTGTTATTCAACATAGTACTGTAGTTCCTAGCCACGGCAATCAGACAAAACAAAGACACACAAGGCATCCAGATTGGTAAAGAAGAAGTCAAATTGTCACTATTTGCAGATGACATGATATTGTACATAAAAAACCCTAAAGACTCCACTCCAAAACTACTAGAACTAATATATGAATTCAGCAAATTTGCAGGATACAAAATTAACACACAGAAATCTGTTGCTTTCCTATACACTAACGATGAACTAACAGAAAGAGAAATCAGAAAAACAATTCCATTCACAATTGCATCAAAAAGAATAAAATACCTAGGAATAAACCTAATGAAGGAAGTGAAAGACCTGTACTCTGAAAACTACAAGACACTCCTAAGAGAAATTAAAGAGGACACTAACAAATGGAAACTCATCCCATGCTCTTAGCTATGAAGAATAAATATTGTCAAAATGTCTATACTACCTAAAGCAATCTACAGATTCAATGCAATCCCTTCAAAATACCAACAGCTTTCTTCAATGAACTGGAAAAAATAATTCTAAAATTCATATGGCACAGCAAAAGACCCCGAATAGGCAAAGCAATCCTGTGAAGGAGGAATAAAACAGGGGGAATTACGTTCCCTGACTTCAAGCTCTACTACAAAGCCACAGTAATCAAAACAATTTGGTATTGGCACAAAAACAGACCCACAGATCAGTGGAATAGAATAGAAAATACAAACTTCAAACCAAACACATACAGTCAATTAATATTTGATAAGGGAGCCTTGGATATACATTGGGGAGATGACGGCCTCTTCAGCAGCTGGCGTTGGAAAAACTGGACAGCTACATGTAAGACAATGAAACTGGACTACTGTCTAACCCCATACACAAAGGTAAACTCAAGGTGGATCAAAGACCTGAATGTAAGTCATGAAACCATAAAACTCTTAGAAAAAAATATAGGCAAAAATGTCATGTAAACATGAGCGACTTCTTCATGAACATATCTCCCCGGGCAAGGGAAACAAAATCAAAAATGAACAAGTGGGACTATATCAAGCTGAAAAGCTTCTGTACAGCAAAGGACACCATCAGTAGAACAAAAAGACATCCTACTGTATGGGAGAATATATTCATAAATGACATATCCGATAAGGGGTTGACATCCATAATATATAATGAACTAACGCACCTCATCAAACAAAAAGCAAATAGTCCAATTAAGAAATGGGCAGAGGACATGAACAGACACTTCTCCAAAGAAGATATTCAGATGGCCAACAGGCACATGAAAAGATGCTCCACATCACTATTCATCAGAGAAATGCAGATTAAAACCACAATGAGATACCACCTCACACCAGTGAGGATAGCCAACATCCAAAACACACACAACAACAAATGTTGGTGAGGATGTGGAGAAAAGGGAACCCTCCTACAGTGCTGGTGGGAATGCAAATTAGTTCAACCGTTGTGGAAAGCAGTACGGAGGTTCCTCAAAAAACTCAAAATAGAAATACCATTTGACCCAGGAATTCCACTCCTAGGAATTTACCCTAAGAATGCAGCAGCCCAATTTGAAAAAGACAGATGCACCCCTATGTTTATCGCAGCACTATTTACAATAGCCAAGAAATGGAAGCAACCTAAGTGTCCATCAGTAGATGAATGGATAAAGAAGAGGTGGTACATATACACAATGGAATATTATTCAGCCATAAGAAGAAAACAAATCCTACCATTTGCAACAACATGGATGGAGCTAGAGGGTATTATGCTCAGTGAAATAAGCCAAGCCGAAAAAGACAAGTATCAAATGATTTCACTCATATGTGGAGTATAAGAACAAAGAAAAATTACTGAAGGAACAAAACAGCAGCAGACTCACAAAACCCAAGAATGGACTAATAATTACCAAAGGGAAAGGGACTGGGGAAGATGGGTGGGAAGGGAGGGATAAGAGGGAAAAAGGGGCATTACGATTAGCAGACGTAATGTTGGGGGAGCACAGGGAGGGCTGTGCAGCTCAGAGAGGACAGGTACTGATTCTGTGGCGTCTCGCTATGCTGATGGACAGTGACTGTAATGGGGTTGGTGGGGTGGACCTGATGAAGGGGTAGTTTAATAACCATAATATTGCACATGTAACTGTAGATTAATGATACCAAAATAAATTATATATATAAAAAAAGAAAATTTACACTTGGCTTGATTATTTGAGTAAGTGCAGCAAGAAGGGCAATTGATTACATAGGCTCTTTTAAATGTGCTTTGCTGGAACTTTTTATAAGGAACTACAGATTGGACTTTTGAAGGCCTCTCAAGGCCAGAAAGTCAAGTCAGACTTGCCATCAGGTTTTACCTGCAGTTATCTATATAGATTTGGGTGAATTCCCTCTTCTTGAGGTCCCTAAGACATTCTGAGGTTCCTGTACCTGCCAGGAAGTGACCTTCCTTACTCACCTGGTAAGGCTACTGGAACTCTGTAAGTATTGTACCAGGCCAGTTCTTCCAAGGGGCTTTGTCGGCTCTATAAGGTCAACCTTAGTTCCTTAAAGCTGTTCATATCTGAGTTTATGCACATGTCTCAGGTATGACATTCCAGTCTAAACCTTGGTAATATAACCAGTGGGGTTTTTTGCCATTTTTTAAAAATTAAGGTATTATTGACATACACTCGTGTGAAGGTTTCACATGAAAAAAGTATGTGGTTACTGCATTTACCCATATTATTGGGTCCCCACTCATACCCTGGTTCAGTCACTGTCTATCAGTGTGGTGGGATGACGCGGATTCACTGTTTGCCTTCTCTGTGCTGCACTGTTTTCTCCGTGTATAACCAGTGTTTTTAATTGGTCTTCTTATGAGGAAAGCAGATTCTTATTGAACTTATGCAAATAAACATACTGCCATGAAATATAAAAAATTAAAATTAAAATGGTCAGAGGATGTGAACAGGGACTTCTCCAAAGAGGAAATTCAGATGGTCAACAGGCACATGTAAGGATGTCGCTAATTATTAGGGAAAAGCACATTAAAACCACAATGAAGTATCACCTCACACCAGGTAGGATGGTCAACATTCAAAAGACTAGGAACTACAAATGCGGGCGAACCCTCCTACACTGCTGGTGGGAATGCAAAGTAGTTCAAGCGTTGTGGAAAGCAATATGGAGGTTCCTCACAAAACTAAAAATAGAAATACCATTTTTACCCGGGAATTCCACTCCTGGAATTTACCCAAAGAAAACAAATTTTCAGATTCAAAAAGACGTATGCACTATTATGTGTATTGCAGCACAATTTACAAGAGCCAAGATATGGAAGCAACCGAAGTGTCTGTCAGTAGATGAATGGAGAGAGAAGAGATGGTACATATACACAATGGAATGCTACTCAGCCCTAAGAAAGAAACAAACCCGACCATCTGCAACAACACGGATGGAACTAACGGGTATTAGGCTCAGTGAAATAAGCCAGGCAGGGAAAGACAAGTACCAACTGCTTTCCCTCACTTCTGGAGTATAACAACCAAGGAAAAACTAAAAGGAACCAAACAGCAGCACACTCACAGAAACCGCCGCCTGGCGGCCACATCCCAGGAACACCGCGGTCCCACCTGCGGGCTCTTCAGGGGCCCCGCTCCCACCGCCGCGCGCCTCAGATGGGCCCCGCTCCTCAGCGGCACCCCAGGCCCGCACACCACCGTCCTGCTCCTCAGTGGGCCCCGCGCACCAGCGCCCCGCTCAAGGGGACCCCGCGCCCGCACCCCTCCTACCTTGACCCAGCGCCTGGAGCTGGTTCAGCTGGAGCGTCAGGAGCCTCCACCACCCGCGCCGCCGCCCTGCGCTCAGCGTTGGAGTCGGCCGCCCGCCGCGACTCCGCACGTCCTGGCCGGGGCTCTCGAGCGCCGCGCGGGCCTCGCGGTGCAGGCGCCGCCACCGCCCGCCCCCGGCCTGGGGCCCTCATGCGCTCGCGGGGAGGTCCGTTAACGGGGGCGTTGGCGGGCCTCAAGGGGAGCGGCGGCGGCGAAGTCAGAGGCAGGGAAATTCCCGTCAGACCGTCTTCAGGTGCCCCGCGTTCAGAGCACCCAGGCTTCTCCTCCTCTCTCGCCGAGTCCGGTTGCCGCTGGGAGAAGGTGCGCCCGCGCTCTGCACATGCGCCCGCCGCAGCCGCTGATTGGCCGCATGGAGGTGGCTCGGTGAGTAGAAAAGATTTAAAGAGGTAGGGTCAGAAAGCTGGATCCCGCAGCTCACACGATTAATCCATTCCTTGAGTACGCTGGGGACAGCAAAAGCAGAAACCCACCCAGTGGAGAGACCTGGGCACCGAGAAGGAGACGGTTTTCATTAAAGTTGTCGTTTGTAAATGATGGATGCCAACAAGGAAATGGTTTAAAATTCCAAGAGAAATGTTCACGCTTCATCCCATCGTGAATTGATGGCTTTTCAAAGGGCACCCTAATGAAGCCAAGGGTGTTCAACAGTATGTCTCAATAAATAGATTCAAGGTCTGTGAACCAAAAGCCTATTTGTAGTCTTCCTCTTCCTCTCGAGCTTATTATTCTATTTCATCCTTGTCCATATGCTTGCTCCCCTGAGTTTTTTTGGAATGAGATCTTCAGATTCTGTTTTTTTAAACTGTTTTTGTACCAGATGTGTTATCAGAACATTCTTACTAGGAGGGAAATAAAACATCCCAGCCCTCTGCAAACGCCCTTGCTCACACATGGGCAAAGGGAGCTGCTCTCAGCCTCCTCTCTTTATCTTCACCCTGGTAGGCTTCCTAGGCTTTGTACAGTCTCCGTTAAAGGGTGACTCGGTACCTGAATGAATCATGCTGCCCGCATCCCCCTGGAGCTAGCATGGACATGCTGTGCCTCAGAATTTGCCCAGCTTTTTGCCCAGGGTATGGTTTTACACTTCTGAAGCCTCACTTTCTTTACTCTGCAAGTGAGAGCTTGGATTCGAACATCTCTAAGGTGCCTTCCAGGTTGGGCCTTTCAGAAGTGTCTGAATTTAAATGATTTGCCGAAAGTCACACAACCATAAACATCTGGCTTACGTATATTGTTGGCTTATTGTCTAAATATGGGCCAGTCATCGCAGCTAAACAAACTGAAAAATGGGTCCTGGCCCAGAATCAAGTCTTAGAAGACATCGTTCCTAGTATTTCATGTTTCTGAAATTAAATCATATGTCTGTTTCCCTCAATTCCTCCCCTCCTCTGCATTTTTAAACTTGCAGAACCCTCTGACATTTTGTGCACAAGGTTGCAAATGCTTGTTTGATGCTTGGCTGTGCCCCAGGAAAAGATCCTCACCTTGCCACATCCTAGAACATATCCTGTGTACTTCGAAATTACTGTGCACATGTGTGCACATGCATGCGCTCACACACACACACACATACCATGCAGGAGTCTCCTGAGAATGAATGAGTATTTCTGGGCCAATATTACATGAGGATTTGGGCAGTATTTTGGCAGGTTGAACAATGCTCATATTTTATGCTCTTTGGGCAAGACCATGGCTTGATCGTCCTGTTCTTGGTAAAGGGCATTGTTTTCTAATCAAGATAATTTAACTGCCCTTGGGGTGATATTTAACACTGCAATTGCCTGAAAATGTATGTTTTCCTAATGGATATTTCTCCAGCATCCAGAAATTTAGGTAAAGCTGAAAAAAGGAATGAGAAGAAACATTTACTGTACATCTATTTTCTGATTTTATGTGTCATTTCATTTGTACACAAATTCTCTGAGATCAGTATTATATCCGTCTGACGGGCAAGGAAACCGGTGCTATAATTAGCTAAGCAAGTTGAACTGTGTTCATGACAGAACTCTTATTCTTTGCCTGTGAAAAGAGGGGGAAAAGCCTGTGTTCTTTCTCCTGAACCATGTTCCTTTCTAAAAAGAGATTACAAACTGAAAAACAAGGAAAAGGATGGTCATTTATTGATCATTGTTCTGGAAGTTTCCATATACAATCTTATTTAATTTCTCTAAGAATCCAGCTTCCCCCCCCCCCACCAACCTTTCAACATTATGCCAAATCTTATATTTAGTATGTACATTGTAATGCCTACAGAAATGTTTGCCTCTTTCTTTGAATAATCCTTTTTTTCTGGAGTTAATGATTGCCTTAGATTGTCATTTGTCTGGGTTTCTATAAACCTATTGGCTTTTTCCTATTTACTCCAATTCATTCATCCTATGCCTATGCATAAGGTAACCTATATCGATACCATTTTGTTTTTCACGGCAATGGCTGTTGCTCTCAACTCTGTAGAAGACCTCCAACTGCTGCTTTAATTTCACCTAGATGTTTTCTAATTAGGGATTCACTTCTCAGAAATTGTCTCAGTTTTCTTTCATCGCTTCCTCTGGGATTCTTATTGTAGGTGTCCTATTTTATTTCCAAGAGTGCTTTTAGTGGATGTGCTCTGATTGTTCATTTCATAAAGCTGCACTGTTCTTGTTTAAGCGGCAAGACTTTTCTAACTCTGAGGATTTTTTTTAGATGTTTTTCTACTCTTTATATTGTTTTTATTTACTTTGATTTGCTTTTTCTACCTATTTTATGCGTCTCCTCCTTTCATGCTGAAGCCTTGTCTCATTCACTGGTGATCTCGGCAGTCTATTTACATATAAGAATGTCGCATTGTAAAGCATGTTGGAAACCTCTGTTCATGTGAACAGGGCTTGTCAGTGAGTGGGGTTTATCGCAAGATCACGCCGAAGGCTTCAGCTTCCACAGGAGACATGCCAATGTTAGTATTATTGCTGGGCAGCTGCATTTGGGGAGGTCTCTCCCTGTGCACCAGGTGAAACCTCAACCTGGCTGGAGGAGGGTTCTCGCCTCTGAAGGAGAAAGAATTCTCAAGCGGGTCAGATGAGTGTAGGTAAGGAAGGAATTCAGTAAAGTGATAGTAGCAGGGAATGGATTCTGCCTTGCAAGCAGCGGAAAGCAAGGAAACTGAAGTAGGGCAGAGAGAGTGAAGACTTGTGCTAAATTCTAGAAAATAGAATGAAATAATGAAGTACCAAAGATGCTTACCACTGGAAGAGCTCAGAGATAAAACACAGTAAGTTGAGCAGTGAGAATTTTCTATTTAAGGCAAAAAGTACACAGTTGAAGAAAGAGGAGTGTGGGTGGCCTCGGAGAGGAGGTGCTCTTAAGGGCTTTGGATTCTGTCTTTTAAGGCTTTTAAGAATGGGGCACAGGGTGGGGTGGGGATTGCCGGGTGTAGGCTTGATTTGGGGTCTCATGATGTTTCTTTCTGGTGGGAGACACGGTCAGTATCCACAATCAGTCCTCTAGATAATTCTGTAAAATAAACTTAACACAAGGAATTTATTGATCCAGTTTCTCTCAAATATAGTGGTTCCCCTCAAGCACTAGGAACATACCAGTTAGGACTGCTTGCCCTGTCTTAAGATAGGGTGGGTTAATGTCTGACAACCAAAGAATATATTAGAAACCTCACCTCCTAACTCCCAGGTTTTTAAAATGAAATCTTAGCCTTCAAATGGAGTTCCTCATGTTCTTACTATACTGTTTATATCTCAGCATTTTTCACCATAGGCAGGAAAAGTCCATCATGATGCGGCCCCCATGGCCCTGCCCTACTTCAGCATCTGCTATATTTCCCGGTGGCCAATTTCCCAGTTTCCTGCCTGAGAATTGTAAATATGGATTCAGACACTCTAGAACCAGGGAGCTGGCAGTCTCCCTTTCAGCATGCAGAGTCTTCCTAATACCCTGCTTGCATTCCATCTAACCCTCCCTGGCACCCTTTGCACTTGCTACACCTTTTTTGGGAAGCATGATACCTCACTGACTCAATTCCCTCAGAGGCCCAAGTTCCCAGCCTGCTAGGGAAAAGTCACCTGGCTGTGGAGCAGCAGGCAGGAACTAGCTTTCAACTAATTCTCTTGTTTTCTTCACACAACTTATCCTATTCCTTCTGTGAAAACTTCCACCTTTGAGTTCTGTGCCTTTCCTGGATATTTTTCAGGCAAACTTGCTAGGACCTTATCCATATTACCTGTCTGCTGGCACAAAAGTTAAGGCTTCCTACATTTTAATTAATCAGCTGCCACTAAGATGTCTTTTACTTTTTTTTCCATGAGAAAGTTAAAATTCTTATCTATGGGTAAGTTTCCTTTTGTTAACTTGGGCCTTGTGGGCTGAATCGTAATTATCCTCCAACAGCTCCTGGGTTCTACAGTTTTAGCCCTAAACAGCAAAATTACTCATTTTAAATGAAAAATACAATGCAATTTATAGCAGTTACCTTTCCTTTATGATTTTCTGGAATCTGAGTCAAAAGAACTTGGCAATTGTTTATTCTAGACTTCCCCCGGGTGCCAAAATTACATCACTAGTGGGTGATTTTACAATCTTGAATTGGATCTCTTCAATAAAAAGGAATTTACTTTCACATGAAATGGTCCATTATGTTTCAGGTTCTGTTGTCAGAGTTAGTGCTTCTGAGTATCCCTGTTGGCCCCTAAAATCTGAGTCCTGTGAATAACAATGACTAAATAAGTCAAGGGCTATAACAGCAATGACTATAAGTGACTATAAACAGTGGAGGTGGGGATTCCAATTTCTCCTAATTTAAACAGAACACAGAAACTGTTGATGTCTGAATTTATCAAATTCAACTAGTTATATACATCATTAGTATACATTTCATCAAAGTAGTTCCAACAGAACCCTATGGTATCAGTTTAAGGGACTTGAGTAAGTCAACTTGGATTCCGAGTAAGAAGTCTGACTGCCTCAGTTTTTCTGAAAGTTCTGTCTATTTAATAAGAAATATTTACAGAATATTTTCAGAGACAGTTCTCATAGGAAAACCTCACATTTGAAAGAGGATTTATTTGCTACATATTAGCTTATTGAGTTTTAAATTCTCATGGCCGTGGTCTACATGAGAAAAAGGCAATCAGCTAGAATGAAAGCAAAGGAGAAAGCCCCTATCGGATAATTTTGTTTTTTATTTATAATATGGAACACCAGGGTATATGGATCTTTGTCCATCTTTGCACTTTGTAATAAAAAGAATGATTGAAGGTCGTTTGACAGGTGCCTTTGGCTTTTGTTTTATTTTTGTTATTGAGGAATAATTGACATATAACATCATATCAGTTTCAGGTGTACAACATAATGATTCTATATTTATATTCATTGTGAAATGAATCGTATATAATTACAAGATTTTTTTCTTGTGATGCAAACTTCCAAAATCTACTCAGCAACTTTCAATCATGCAGAACAGTATTAACTATAGTCACCATGCTGCACATTGCAACCCCAGAACGTACATATATGGAAGTTTATTACTTTTTGCCTCCTTCACCCATTTGCCTTCCCCTCAACCTCTGCTTCTGACACCTACCAGTCTGTTGTCTGTACCTATGAGCTTGTCATTTTGCTATTTGCTTTTTAGAAAATG
Organism: Smutsia gigantea; assembly: GCA_032199065.1. Classification (NCBI taxonomy): domain Eukaryota; kingdom Metazoa; phylum Chordata; class Mammalia; order Pholidota; family Manidae; genus Smutsia; species Smutsia gigantea. The sequence goes on from JAVSCE010002966.1 coordinate 69,639, forward strand.
TTTTGTCTATATCTAAACCTTATTTAGAAAATGCTTTTGCCTACTCTGTTTTGTCTTCATTTAAGGGAAGTCATATTTTTCTAATTTCCCTGACTTACATCACTGAGCAGGATACCCTCTAGGTCCATCCATGTTGTCACAAATGGCAAGATTTCCTTCTTTTCTTTCGGCTGATAATCCCACTGGATGCGTGTGCACCACATTTCCTTTATCCATTCTCCCACTGATGGCCACTTTCATTCCTTCCATGGTCTTAATGTAATGATGTTACAGTGAACATAGGAGTGCGCATATCTATCTTTACAAATTTATTCAGATCAATGCCCAGAAGTAAAATTGTTGGATTGGATGGTAGTTTTATTTTTAATTTTGGGGGGAAGTGCCACACTGCCTTCCATAGTGGTTATACCAATTTACATTCCCACCAACAGTGCACAAGGCTTCCCTTCTCTCCACATCCTTGCCAACCCTTGTTATTTCTTATGTTTTTGATGCTAGTCATTCTAACAAGGTCTGAGGTGAGATCTCATTGTGGTTTTGGCTTGCATTTCTCTGATGACTGGTGATGCTGAGCACCTGTGCACGTACCTGTTGACTTTCTGTATGTCTTCTTTGGACAAGTGTCTATTCAGGGTCCCCTAACCATTTTTTAATTGGATTATTTGGTTCTTTTTATCAAGGTGATTTTAAATTTGTTTTCCTTAGGAAACCAAAAATATTCAATAATGGCCACTGAGACAGTTGATCTTTTTAAAACCCTAAGTGACTCTTGAGTGTCAAGTGACAGTGTGGTTCAGTGTATCAGATGCTGGAAATTGGCTTCTCTCACAGGCTCTGTCACCTGCTCTGTGGTCCTGAGTACAACCCTAGTGTCACCGGTGTTGGTACTCTTGGAAAACTATGAGCAAGCCTGTTATTTTTAAAGAACTAGGTGGAGGGGAGGGGAGGAGTGAGACAATACAACAGGCAAACAGAAATAGAGAGAAAGAAAGGGATATAGGGAATATTGAGGTTTTTAGGTGTAAATTTCAATAACATTAATACTGTTTCAGTATTCCTTTTACTTCTTTCCTATTCCATTCATTCATTCAGCACATATTGTGTTCCTACTATGGGCCAGGCATGTTTCTATGAGCCAGGAATACAGCAGGGCATGAAACAATCATCTCTGTTCTCATAGAATTACATTTGGATACCTGAATCCTAATCTGAAGCAAGGACTGAGATAACAGGCACACATCCAGTAATACCCACTGAGTATCTTGTGTTGTGGCCATGGAGAAAATACAGAAGGTGAGGGGAATGGGTATCTCAGGGTAAAAGGAGTGTTGAGATTTTAAACTGCATGATCAGGTCATGCAGGGTACAGTATTTTTAGAAATGATTTGAAGGAGTTAAGTGTGTAATTAATATAGACATGTGGAAGAAGGCCATGCTGGGAGGAGCACCAGCAAGTGCAGAGGCAGGAATGGATGTGACATGTTTGAGGAAGAGCAAGCGGTTGGTAGGGCTGAGCCCACCGAGGGAGGTGGCAAGGTGGGTGGGTACAGATTATGTTGGCCTGTGTTGTTTGCGTTGACTTCACTCTTGGTACAAGATAGCAGGCCCATTGAAGATTTTTGTGCAAATGAGTGGCACAATCAGACTCATGGTTTAACTAGATTGCTCTTATTAGTGCATCTTTAACAGGATGGTTTTACATGAATGTATCATTTTCCCTCATCTGTGGGTCAGTGAAAAACACAACAGAGCCACTGGTGTGACCGGTGCAAATTACACATATCGTCATAGAGAAAGCTCATGTCAGCCACAGGTACAGGAAGGTGAGCCACTAAAACATGATTTTCTCATGTCAGCGACAGGTGCAAAAAGCTCATGTCAGCCGTATACCAACCAGAGTGGCTCTTAGTCCTGATTGCCACAAAAACAAATTATTTTGGGTGTTAATCAAATATTAATCATTTTGAATATATTCTTTCTTGTGTGTTCTATCTCATGAAAATATTGCACGTCATCTGAATTCCCTCATTTGGAAATTGAAATATTTCATACCAGGCAGCACACTTTTTTTTCTAAATAGCTTTTTTTTTTTTACAGGACAGGGTATCTCTTATTAAATTTTAACATTATAAGAAAAAAGTACACAGGGCACTAATGATAAGAAACACCACAATTAGTAGGGCATCATCTCTCTGTAAAGAACAGGCAAGCAATGTATCACTTTAGTAACATTTTTTCCTAGTCTTTTACTTTCTGTATCCTCTTTTCTTGATTTCTGAGAAGACATTGCTTGGTTCTTCATCTTTAAATCTTCTCCCAGAGTTTGCAAGCTTTCCACTCTGTTATGAAGATTCCTGCATGTTTTTCCTGTTTGTATTGGTTGAGACTGTGAAGCTTTAACAGAATCAGGTGAATGAACAGGTTTGGTGGGTCTATACTGTGATGTGGAACCTAATGAATCTTCAACCGAACTATTTAGGAGTGAGTGAACTGGAGACTTCTTAGGAGAAGAATAGAATGAATAAGAAGCTGAATTTTTCACACATGGGCTTGCTGCAGATACTAATGTGAAGCAACTAGGTGGATCATCTAGGTCCCAGCATGTAATGTGACTAGGTCTCCCTAAGTGTTTCACTGGATTTCCTGCTGTGAGTGCAGTCCCTTAATGAGCTGTTGCTTACAGCCACATGAGAGACTCCCAGGGGGGGTGTTTTCCCATCTTCCTCAGTCTTGCCCAGAGGCACAGGGCGATCCTCATTGACCCCACTGCTCAGCTCTTGGAGAAGCTGTTTCAGGTCCCTAGTTGGGTTTTCCCTCAAGGTGTTAGATTTCATAGAATGATGAGACGTGAAGCTGGCTGTAGCCTGTGAAGATGGTATATTAGAATGAGAATGGGCAGGAGAGGACGGCAGAACATGTGGTTTCAAAGAAGAATTTGAGGTGTATACAGGGCCCTGCAGTTCTTTTACATCCAAAGTATGTTGAAGTTTTAGGTGCACAGTCCTGTTTCTGACATTGTATCATATCTTGGCATTCTGCAAACAGCAAAGATGCCTTATCAAGAGCAACTTCCATATTAGCAAACATCTTATTTTATCTTTTTTTATTTAAAAAATGTTTTAATAATTTATTTTGGTATCATTGATCTAAAATTACATGTGCAATATTATGGTGATTAAACTACCCCCTTCATCAGGTCCCTCCCACCAACCCCATTACAGTCACTGTCCATCAGCGTAGTGAGATGCTATAGAATCACTACTTGTCTTCTCTGAGTTGTACAGCCCTCAACATGCCCCCCAACATTACATACGCTATTCGTAATGCCCCTTTTTCCCCCTTGTCTTGCCCTTCCCACCCATCCTCCCCAGTCCCTTTCCCTTTGGTAACTATTAGTCCATTCTTGGGTTCTGGGAGTCTGCTGCTGTTTTGTTCCTTCAGTTTTTTTTCTCTTTGTTCTTATACTCCACATATGAGTGAAATCATTTGATACTTGGCTTTTTCAGCTTGGCTTATTTCACTGAGCATAATACTCACTAGCTCCATCCATGTTGTTGCAAATGGTAGGATTTGTTTTCTTCTTATGGCTGAATAATATTCCATTGTGTATATGTAGCACATCTTTATCCATTCATCTACTGATGGACACTTAGGTTGCTTCCATTTCTTGGCTATTGTAAATAGTGCTGCGATAAACATAAGGGGAGCATATGTCTCTTTCAAACTGGGCTGCTGCATTCTTAGGGTAAATTCCTAGGAGTGGGATTCCTGGGTCAAATAGTATTTCTATTTTGAGTTTTTGCAGAACCTCCATACTGCTTTCCATAATGGTTGAACTAATTTGCATTCCCACCAGCAGTCAACAAGGGTTCCCTTTTCTCCACATCCTCATCAACATTTGTTGTTGTTTGTGTTTTGGATGTTGGCCATCCTCACTGTTGTGAAGTGATATCTCATTGTGGTTTTAATTTGCATTTCTCTGATGATTAGCGATGTGGAGCATCTTTTCATTTGCCTGTTGGCCATCTAAGTTTCTTCTTTGGAGAAGTGTATATTCAAGTCCTCTGCTCATTTCTTAATTGGATTATTTACTTTATGTTTGTTAAGGTGCGTGAGTTCTTTATATATTTTGGACGTCAACCCCTTATCGGACACATCATTTATCAATATATTCTCCCATACCGTAGGATGTCTTTTTGTTTTACTGATGGTGTCCTTTTTTGTACAGAAGCTTTTCAGCTTGATATAGTCCCACTTGTTCATTTTTGCTTTTGTTTCTCTTGCCTGGGGAGATATGTTCGTGAAGACGTCACTCATGTTTATGACCAAGAGATTTTTGCATATGTTTTTTTCTAAGAGGTTTCTGGTTTCATGACTTACATTCAGGTCTTTGATCCACCTTACGTTGACCTTTGTGTATGGGGTTAGACATTAGTCCAGTTTCATTCTCTTACATGTAGCTGTCCAGTTTTTCCAACACCATCTGCTGAAGAGGCCGTCATGTCCCCATTGTATATCCAAGGCTCCTTTATCAAATATTAATTGACTGTATATGTTTGGGTTAATGTTTGGATTTTCTATTCTGTTCCACTGGTCAGTGGGTCTGTTGTTGTGTGAATACCAAATTGTCTTGATTACTGTGGCTTTGTAGTAGAGCTTGAAGTCATGGAGTGTAATTCCCCTGTTATATTCCTCCTTCTCAGGTTTGCTTTGACTATTCGGGGTCTTTTGTGATTCCATATGATTTTTAGAATTATTTGTTTCAGTTCATTGAAGAAAGCTGTTGGCATTTTGATAGGGATTGCATTGAATCTGTAGATTGCTTTAGGTCGTATAGCCATTTTGACAACATTTATTCTACCTAGTCAAGAGCATGGGATGGATTTCATTTCTTAGTTTCCTCTTTAATTTCTCTTAGGAGTGTCTTGTAGTTTTCAGAGTATAGGTTTTTCACTTCCTTCGTTAAGTTTATTCCAAGGTTTTTTATTCTTTTTAATGCAGTGGTGAATGGAATTGTTTTTCTGATTTCTCTTTCTGTCAGTTCTTCATTAGCGTATAGGAAAGCAACAGATTTCCGTGTGTTAATTTTGTATCCTGCAGCTTTGCTGAATTTAGATATTAGTTCTAGTAGTTTTGGAGTGGAGTCTACGGTTTTTTTATGTACAATATCATGTCATCTGCAAATAGTGACAGTTTGACTTCTTCTTTACCAATCTGGATACATTGTAAGTTTGTTTTGTCTGATTGCCATGGCTAAGACCGCCAGTACTATGTTGAATAACAGTGGAGAGGGTGGGCATCCCTGTCTTGTTCCCGATCTTAGATGAAAAGCTTTCAGCTTCTCACTGTTAAGTATGAAGTTAGTTGTGGGTTTGTCATATATGGCCTTTATGATGTTGATGTACTTGCCCTCTATACCCATTTTGTTGTGAGTTTTAATCAGGAATGGATACTGAATTTTGTCAAATGCTTTTTCAGCATCTATGGAGATGATCATGTTGTTTTTGTTCTTCTTTTTGTTGATGTGGTGGATGATGTTGATGGATTTTTGAATGTTGTACCATCCTTGCATCCCTGGGATGAATCCCACTTGATCAAGGTGTATGATCCTCTCGGTGTATTTTTGAACTCGGTTTGCTAATATTTTGTTGAATATTTTTGCATCTATGTTCAACAGGGATATTGGTCTGTAATTTCCTTTTTTCGTGAGGTCTTTGCCAGGTTTTGGTATTAGAGTGATGCTGGCTTCATAGAATGAGTTCGGAACTATTCCCTCCTCTTCTATTTTTTGGAGAACTTTAAGGACAATGGGTGTTATTTATTCTCTATATGTCCGGTAGAATGCAGAGGTGAATCCATTTGGTCCGGGGGTTTTGTTCTTGGGTAGTTTTTTGATTACCACTTCAATATCATTGCTGGTGATTGGTCTGTTTAGTTTTTCTGTTTCTTGCTTGGACAGTCTTGGGAGGTTGTATTTTTCTAAGAAGTTGTCCATTTCTTCTATGTTTTCCAGCTTGTTACCATATAGATTCTCATAATATTCTCTTATAATTCTTTATATTTTTGTGGGGTCTGTCGTTATATTTCCTTTCTCATTTCTGATTCTGTTTATGTGTGTATATTCTCTTTTTCTCTTAATGAGTCTGTCTAGGGGTTTATCTATTTAGTTTATTTTTTCAAAGAACCAGCTCTTGGTTTCATTGATTTTTTCTATTGTTTTTTTCTTCTCAATTTTACTTATTTCTTCTCTGATCTTTATTATGTCCCTCCTTCTGGTGACTTTGGGCCTCACTTGTTCTTCTTTTTCCAATTTCAGTAATTGTGTCTTTAGACTATTCATTTGGAAATCTTCTTCCTTCTTTAAATAGGCCTGGATTGCAATATTCTTTCCTCTTAGAACTGTCTTTGCTGCATCCCACAGAAGTTGTGGCTTGTGATATTGTCATTAGCCTCCATATAGTCTTTAATTTCAGTTTTGATGTTGTCATTAACCCATTGATTAATAAGGAAAATGTTGTTAAGTCTCCATGTATTTGTGAGCCTTTTTGTTTACTTTCTAAAATTCATTTCTAGTTTTACACCTTTGTGATCTGAAAAGTAGGTTAGTAGAATTTCAATATTTTTGACTTTACTGAGGTTCTTTTTGGGGCCTAATATGTGGTCTATTCTGGAAAATGTTCCATGTGCACTTGAGAAGAATGTGTATCCTGTTGCTTTTGGGTGTAGAGTTCTGTAGATGTCTGGTAGGTCCATGTTTTCTAGTGTGTTGTTCAGTGCCTCTGTGGCTTTACATATTTTCTGTCTGGTTGATCTGTCCTTTGGAGTGAGTGGTGTGTTTAAGTCACCAAAAATGCATATATTGCTGTCTATTTCCTCCTTTAATTCTGTTAGTATTTGTTTCACATATGCCGGCACTCCTGTATTGCGTGCATGTGTATTTATAATGGTTGTATCCTCTTCTTGGGTTGACCTTTATCATTATGTAGTGTCCTTCTTTATCTCTTGCTACTTTCTTCATTTTGAAGTCTATTTTGTCTGATACAAGTACTGCAACACCTGCTTTTTTCTCCTTGTTGTCTGCATGAAATATCTTTTTCCATCCGTTCACTTTTAATCTGTGTATATCTTTGGGTTTGACGTGAGTCTCCTGTAAGCAGCATATAGATGGGTCTTCCTTTTATATCCATTCTATTACTCTGTGTCTTTTGATTGGTGCATTCAGTCCGTTTACATTTAGGATGATTATCGATAGATATGTACTTATTGCCATTGCTGGCTTTAGATTCGTGGTTACCAAAGTTCAAGGTTTGCTTCTTTACTGTCTAACAGTGTAACTTATCTTTCTTGTTACATTGTGGTAAACAAAGTCTGATGTTTCTTTATTTCTCTCCCTTCTTATTCTTCCTCCTCCATTCTTTATATACTAGGTGTTTTATTGTTTGCCTTTAGTTAGTATTTGGATGGTCTGCTTTCTTTGCTATGATTTTATTTTCTCTGGTGACATCTTTTTAGCCTTAGGGGTGCTTCCCTCTAGAGCAGTTCCTTTCAGATGTCCTGTAGAGGTGGTTTATGGGAGGCAAATTCTCTCAGCTGTCGCTTGTTTGGAAATTGTTTAATCCCTCTGTCATATTTAAATGATAATCGTGCTGGATACAATGTTCTTGGTCCAAGGCCCTTCTCTTTCATAACATTAAATATATCATGTCATTCTCTTCTGGCCTGTAGGGTTTCTGTTGAGAAATCTGATGGTAATCTGATGGGTTTTCCTTTGCAGGTGATCTTTTTTTTCTCTCTAGCTGCCTTTAATACTCTGTCCTTATCTTTGATCTTTGCCATTTTAATTATTATGTGTCTTGCTGTTGTCATCCTTGGGTCCCTTGTTTTGGGAGATCTGTGGGCTTCCATGTACTGCAAGACTATTTCCTTCCCCAGCATGGGGAAGTTTTCAGCAATTATTTCTTCAAAGACACTTTCTATCTCTTTTTCTCTCTCTTCTTCCTCTGGTACTCCTATGATGCGAATATTGTTCCATTTGGATTGGTCACATAGTTGTCCTAATATTCTTTCATTCCTAGAGATCCTTTTATCTCTCTCTGCCTCAGCTGTCCTGTATTCCTTTTCTCTGATTTATATTGCATTAACAGTCTCTTGCATCTCGTCCAGTCTGCTGCTAAACCCATTGATGGCTTGTCTCATTGCTGTACTGTCTTTCCTGACTTCCTTCACTTCCTCCTTCAGGTCTTGCATATTTCTCTGTAGATTCATCAGCATGGTTATGACTTTTATTCTGAATTCTTTTTCAGGAAGATTGTGCATTTCCATCCCTTCAGGCTCCCTGTCTAGTGTTGTCTGGGTGAGCTTTGTGTGTACCATATTCCTCTCTCTTTTCATGGCGATAGAAGTGTTCCGTGGCAGGTGCCACATATGTCAGCTGGGCTCCTTAAGACTTATAAAAAAAGGGAAAGAAGGAAGAGACAGAAAAGAGAAAAAAAGAAGGAAGAGAAAGAAAGGAGAAAAAAGAATGTAAGTAAAGCAAAGAAAAGAAAGGAATAAAAAGGAAAAAAAGAAAAAGCCCACCAGGAGTATATTCTGTAAGGATGCTGTAGGTGGTGCTGTTGCTCCACTATTGCGGAGCTGCGGCCACACCACTCTGTTGGGCCTTTTGCAGCCCTGGATGGGCAGGAATGAATGGGAGGCTATTGTTCCCTGCGTGAAGTTTCAGTGTGGCTACTTTTTCCCAGTCACCTGTCAAGAGGTCCGAAATTCCTCAGGACTCCCAGCCTGCTGTACTGAGTGTGCTGGGAAGATCGTAAGACCGCTGAAAAAAGCACGCACTTTTCTTTTTTGCCGGGAGCTGGCTGCAAGGACCCAGGCGCCTTCCCAGCTCAAAACCTGCTCCCTCTGTCTCTCCAATCTCCGCTACACCATGTAATGTGTGTCAGTGCTCCCAGCACAGATCACCAGGGCTGGTTATTTCTCAGGCCTGTACTTCCACTCCCTCCCAATTCTGAATCCTCTCCTCCCGCCAGTGCGCTGGGGTGGGGGAGTGCCGCCACCTTCCTGGAAGCCTATATGGCAACCTTCTCTTTTAAATGGCATTTCTGAGATTTCAGTACTTCTAGTTCTCCAGCCATCTCATTTTTTTTGTGTTGAAACTGTACTCAATTTCTGGCTTAACTGACTCTTCTCTTCCTTTAGAAAATGCCTTTCCTTATTTGCATTTGTCATTGCTTCTTCCAGAAAAAGGTATCTTGCTCTGAAGGGCATCAGCCTGATGTCGCTTCTCTGGGGTTTGCTTCTGCATGCCCATTGTCGCTTTCACAGCATGGCCATCAGATCCTTCCATTGACTTTAATGTATTTCTGGTTTGTCCTAGTTCAGACTGTGCAGATTTTCATTGCATTTTCAGTTTATTTGTAGTTGTTTCCATTTCTTCCATTTTGTTTCAAAAATTCCTTTTTAAGACTCCTTAGTCCTCTGTAAGACTGTTTAAATCATTCTTACTAGTTTTTGCCTCATTTAATAATTGATCTCTCTATTTTATGCCTTTCTCTGCCTGTAGCTGCCCAGAGTTGGCATTCACCAGCTTCACCTTTCCCAGCTCCAGGTCACCCCCTCAGGCCTAGCTCCTGTATCTTTGCATCCATTTTATATTTTAAAATCTTCAGTTCCTGTAGTTCTAGCCTCCTGTTGTTAATCTCTTTCTCAAGCTGAGCTTTCTCTACTTGCAGAGAACTTGTGGTTCAGCAATGCTGGCCAACTGTGTCATGTTTCCAATCTGCTGTTGCAAAATCTCGATCACCTTGTCCTTTTCTGCCATCTGAAGCTTAAGGCCTCATGCCGTGTCCACGTGTTTCTGAGATGATCCCCATCGTTCTTCAAGTGCTGCAGCTCCTGCAGTTTCAAGCCTACCCGGATGCGGGGCTTCATGATCTCCACATTGGTAGCCTTGATGGCTCTCTCTTTTTCCTGGAGGGAAGCTGTCAGGTCTGACACAGTCCTCTCTGAGCTCTCCAGGGTCATCTCCTTGGCTGTTAACGCTTTTACTACTTTGCAGAGCATCTCTGGTGGATTCAAGCTGAGCAGTCAGGGAGGCCACCTTTTCTAGACTTTTGTTCCTTCCCTGAATTGCTGCATCTGCCATTCCATCTAGCCCTGACACTCGTTCTTCACAGCATTGAGAAGGGCTTCCAGGTGCTGCACCTCCAGGTTCCTGTCATCCAGCACCTGCCACAGGTGATCAATGGTGATGCTGTTCCTGGTGACCCGGTCCCACAGATGCTTGTTCTGCTCCTTCTCCAGACTCAGCTCCTTCTCTCTCTTATGCAAGTCAGCCAGCAGCTTTTGAAGCCGATCATCCAGATTTCCAGATTTCTGACTGAACTGATCACATTCTGCCCATGCTTCAGTTAGCTGTGAGTTGGCAAGGACCAGCTGCTTCTCTAGCTATTCTGTCTTGTCCTCATACATCCTTTTGGCTTCCCTTAATTATGAACAGGGCTGATAAACAGTAGGTTCCAGATCCCTGAGTTGACATATATACATTGAATTTTGGTTTCTTGCCTGTTCTTGAATGATTTCCACTTGACTCTGGACACAACTGGCCTGGCTTCGAGCACGGCTAGCTTTCTCAGGAAGTCCTGTTATTTCAATGTCATGTTCATTTATTAACTGCTCAATCCTATCTTGATGTTGTTGAAGAAGAAGTTCTACTTTGTTCTGTAATTCAGATTTCAGTGCTTCAAGCAGATCCTCTACTGGATATATCCTCCCTTTAAGATAAGAAATCTCTATGTCTAATTCTCGTAGGATTTTACTAATAGCTGAGCCCATGTTGCGGAAGTGGACAGTAGACATGTTATGTTCATATATTTTCTTGCCTGAGGCTTCTTCAAATTCAACTAGGATTGATCACATTTCTTGAAGCACTCCTTCATGACTAAGCATCATCTTTCTTAGCTGGTCTCTCTGTGCACTGCTATCTTACAGCTTATCCTCCTTAAGGCATTTGGCAGCTTCAAGCTCATGCACTGTATTTTGAAGCTGATTTCTTGAATCCTCCTGTGATTGACTCTCCCTTCATCTGCTGTCACCCATGGCATCTCTCTCCATTTGCATCTCTTGAAGTTTTGTTTGCAAATCAGTGACAGACTGCCTTAAGTACAACTTTTGTTTCTCATACAATTCATTGCTTTCATTTAGACTTCTCTGCCAATCTTTGACCTGATATGAATAGTCTTGCAAAACACGTCCAATGTGTTGTAAGGGGTGACTTGTCTATGAACATCAAAGTCCACTTCGTAGTTAGGGAAAAAAGAATTTGTGTCAAAGTCTCAGCTGTAGAAGTGTTTTCAATTATGTACCATGAATAGATGACATAAAAAACAGACTTGAAGAACATCCATTGGATGTGATGCCACTACCTGTTAAAAGATCTTCATTATTTGATTCAGAGGCTTTTTGTTCCATATTAAATATTGCTACCCTTTCTAGAGATCTTGAAATATAAATGCTTTCCTATTTGGTTCTTTTAGTTCTTATCTTAGATATTCCAGCCTAGGCATTCATCAAGTTCAAGCCTTCAGACTCAAAATATCTGTGTATTTGTATTTTCACCTATCCTATTAGCACCTGCAAAGCACACCTCATCCCAAGAGACCAGCCGCATCCACGCGGGAGCGCAGGTGGGTGCGGCGGCTGCACCAGCGTCAAACGGGCGGCGGAAGCTCCTGGTCAGCAGCGGCGTAGTGGGACGCTGCCCTGCGCCCTCTCCTCCCGCATCCCAGCTGGACCGCCACCCCCTGTGTGAGCCACACTGGTGACCACTGGGGAATTGGGGGGACAGGAGTGCCTGGCCGCCCGCGGATGCAGTCGCCCTAAATGGCTTTCTTAATTGTAAATGTATTCAAAATTACATCTGTAAGGATAATCACCAATGCGTGTTTTTTTATGGAAAATAAGTAGAAAAAAATGAATGAATCAATGAAATAATTGGTGGTGCACAAATAAATGAAATATATTATGCAATCTGTAAGCATCATTTTGTTAAACAAGCCATCACTTAGGGAAGTACACCTGGTATGTTGTTAACTAAAAAACCATATCATTATTAATAGCCTGGAGGCCTAGAAATATACTGAAAGAAATACATTAAATTGTTAATAAGAATGGCATATCTGGTGCAACTGAAAATCTTTCTTTTAATTGTAGATTAATGATACCAAAATAAATTAAAAAGAAAATCTTTCTTTTATAAATATTCCTCCACTGATTCTATATTACCTACATAATCAAAAATGGCCTCTACAGGTAACTTAATAAATCTTAATGGACTGCAGAGAAGGTAAGAAAGAGGACAAAGGTGTCAAGAGCCTCACCCAGTAACTACACACAAGAGCTCAGGGCTCATTTTTTCTTCTCATTGCTTCTCTGACTGTATGCAACTACCAGGTAGTGAAGAGGAGAGTAATTTCATGAGAGATTTCTGAATAAGAAAAACAACTTTCAACCAGGAAGGTGAGCCAACAACACATGATTTTCTCTGGGATGTGATATTACAAGTAATTTTCAATGTTTCCTTTAGAACTTAATGCTTTCCCGTGTTTTACAACAAAAGTGCCATATGATGATGATTGACAGAAGCAGCAAAACACCTACCTCCAGATTTTGGGAGACATTTGCATGCCACTGCTTGATGCTTTTCTTTTTTTCTCCTGGGAATTCTGGTTACTGTTGTTGTTGCAAAGCAGAGTCCCCCTCTACCCTGCCAAACATCCCTGCTCCACTCAGAAGTGACTCTTCTCTCCTTGCCAGAAACAGTCTATTTCCATCTGCAATTGTACCTACACTCTAGGAATGAAATGTGATTACATCTAGCAAAACTATAGAAACAACTTGGCAACATATGGGGAGCTGTCCTGTAGTGCCAGTTTGCTATTTCTGTCTAATACCAGATTTTTAAATGCAATTGGTTTGAAAAAGAATCCCAAGTTAAAAATATCTGACTGACTCAGCACAGTGGGGACTGGTTTATAGGCCAATCATTCATGGTGAATAGGATCTCAGTGGTGAGAAACTCGTTTCTCTAGCCTATTAGTATAATAATTTTTTACTCACTATCTTCTTTCTAAAGGTGCCTACTGAATTATACCATGTTAAATGGCAGACTTTGTCACTCCCTTTATCAGAAGGAAGATCACGTTGATTCACAAAAGACCATCCTCCTGTTTAGTTAGGGGACTGGGGTTGACCTAATAGACATAGAGATGGTTTAGGAAGTGAGACATGGTTTTTCACACAATGGTAAATGCATGAGGAAAGGCAATCCCAGGTCGGCCTGATGCCTTCAGGTGCTCATTGAATAATTCTTAAATGACATTATTTGGTTTGATTTCTTAACTAAATTAGAAAGAGATGAGATGATTAAGAAATTCTTTTTCATCTGTCATTTGGGAGATGTAATGTGTTGGGAGCCATGTGGCACAAGAACAATAAGACTCCATTTTGTTGTTTACTTCTTCTTGATCACTTTCGCGCCACAATTTCCCGCCAACTGTTCCCACTTTGGTCCACCGCTTACGTCAGAGACAACTGCGCATGCGCACACCTCGGTGCGTGATTGGACTTTGTAGGTCGCGTCATTAGCATAGTGGGCAACCAATCAGAAAAGACCACACCCTGTAATGTCTATATATTCTCTGCTCTAACCTGCAATAAACGAGACTTGATCAGAAAGTCTGTCTTGTCTCCATCTCTCTGTCTTCTGTCCCTCATTCGCGCACCCCCTCCTTAGGTCCCAGTTGGCGAACCCCACGGCTGGGGGTTTTACGTTCGCAGACCTGCGGGTCGGGTCAAGTGGCGCCCAACGTGGGGCTCGAGGCACGGGGGAGACTGTGATGAACGCCGTTCCGGAAGGGCTGGCCCGCCAATGATTCTGAGGTCGCCACGAGAGGACCCTCGTGAGGAAAGACCTGCACTTTGGCGGCCACAGATCTACCCGCTCTGTGAGACATGCCTGAGAGGTAAGTGAATGGCGCAATCATGGGACAGACATTGAGTAAACAAGAGCTCTTTATCGTAGGGCTCAAGGACTCACTCAAGACACGAGGGATTAGGGTTTAGAAAAAATACTTAGTAAGGTTTTTTATTTTTCTTGAAGATGCTTGTCCTTGGTTAAGCTTCACTGTGTAATGTAAAAGTTTTTATAAGTAATCTAGCATAATTGCTAAAGAGTGTGTAAACAAGTGTAACAAAATATCTTAATAATAATAATAGTATATTAATGTATAATTGTGTATATCTGCAAACAGCCTGAGAAATTTTGTGGTAACCAAAATTCTTAGAGTTTTGCTAAATCATCTGAAGATGTTTTATGCTCAGTCAAAATTGTGCTGTAAGGCACATTTCCAAAAATGATAAAAAGTGTTCATAAATGTATATCAATCTGAAAAATGCTAATGTCAAAGTTTACAATAGCCTATTTTTCAGTGTTCATTGAAAAAGTACCTGTTTTAATTTCTAATTAAAACTACTTAATATAATAAAGAAGATATCTCTGCTTGCTATAAAGGATGTGTGTTTAAAAAGTATAAAGAATAGAAATTCATTTTTTTGAATGTAAAAAAAAAGGTAACTTCTAAAGTACAAGTGTTTATTTAAAGAGAGAAAGCAGTAAATGTACAAAGAAAGTTGTAGAAAGTTTGTGAAAATTGATACAGTCATGCTATGTGAAATTAAGGCAAATGAGTCTCAATATCAAAGGCACAGAAAAATTAGAGTTTTGTTTTCAGTTTAAAGACAAAGTTGTCTTAGACCTTAGCCTGCTCTTAATGCTAACAAATTGCAAAAAACTTTGTAATTGTTTATCAAAGCAATTTCTCATGCTTAAAATCTCAATGAGTTCTCTTAAGTATTTTAAGAAAATGAAATCTTCATATTAAAAGGACTGTAAGCCAAGTGTTAATAACTGAATAACCGGTATTTGCATTTAAGCCTTTTTATTGTCATTCTAGTTAAATACCTATAATCGTATTTAAGCAAGTACCAAAAAAACTCTTCTGACAACTTTCCAAAATCAAATTCAAAAAAGGGTATTTTTTACCTGTAAGTAACTCTGATATTTTCCAGAGGGCCCCTGGAAAGTCTCAGAGAAATTTTCTCTTCATTAGAGAAAGTATGTGGCTATTTGGCTTATTTACTGATATATAATCACTTGCTTAATTACCTGGAAAGCACTGTCAAAGAGAATGATGCCAAACTTTTTGCTGAATGTTTTGTGTTGCCAAAATATCCAAATTTCCTTATGTCAACTGTCTTATAGTAAGCTTTCATCAGATCTTTAGCCACTCTCATTTACAAGTCTTTTGTCATTTATAATCACTGTTTTCTAAACTAGTAAAGAACTAGATTTCAGCAAAACAAGTGTTTACATAGGGTTAAGTAAACTAAAGAAAATGATTTTGTGGTTTTTTTGTTTCACGTGTTACTGATAAAGTATTTTAAGCTTTTTCTCCTAAACTAACAACAGTTTAGTAAATGACAATACCTTTGTAAGAACAACTTTCAATAACTATTTTTATATTTCATAGCAGTATATTTGTTTGCATGAGTTCAATAAAAATCTTTTTTCCTTGTAAGAAAACCAATTAAAAACACTAGTTATATTACTGAGGCTTTAACTAAAATACTATTCCTAAAAGACACGTGTGTAAACTCATGTTAACAGACAGCTTTAAAAAACTAAAGTTGACTTCATAAAGCCAACAAGGCCCCTTAGAAAATCTGTGCTAGTACCTTGCTTACAAAATTCCCAGCAGCCTTACCAAGTGAGTAGAGAAAGTCACTTCCTGGCAAGTGCAAGAACCTCAAAATGTCTTGGTGGTGAACTGCCCTCCTCAGCTGCTATCCCAAAGGAATTTTATAAATGATTTTAAATAAAAAAAAAATTGCTTTTTTACTATTCCCTTACATCCTGAAGACTGTCAAAAATTTGCATTCAGTATGCCTCCTGTTAATTTTAAAAAGCCTATGAAAAAATATCATTAGCAGGTACTTCCGCAGGGAATGGCCAGTAGTCCTATTCTATGTCAAAAGTTTGTTGCTACACCCTTATCACCTATCAGAAATTCTTGGCCTCAAATGTATATTATACATTACATAAATGACATAATATTGGCTGGTCAAAAAGCCCAAAAGGTGTTACAATGTTTTAGTTGTTTGAAAAAACAGCTGCATAAATTTGGGCTGCAACTTGCTCCTGAAAAAGTCCAAACCTTAAAACCTTATGATTATTTGAGGTTCAAGTTTTTCCCACAAACTATTGGCCACCAAAAAATTCAAATTCGTGTTGATGGTCTTAAAACACTTAATGACTTTCAGAAATTATTAAGAAATATTAATTGGCTGCATCCATATTTAAAGTTAACTACTAAAGAATTAAAACCTTTGTTTAATATTTTGAGGAAAAATCCTGCTCCCCTTTCTTCTCAGAAATTAACTCCTGAGGCTCAAAAAGCTTTAAAAGTTGTTGAGCATGCCATCCAAAAACAGTTTGTTACTTATTTTGATCCTAACAGCTCATTATATTTACTTATTTTTGCCACTAACACCTACAGAGTTGTTATGGCAGGGAAGTCCAATAGTGTGAGTCCTTTTATCTTATAACTCTGTGGCTACATTGATTATAATAGGGAAAAAACAAGCAATTATTTATTAGGCAAAAAACCTAACCACATTATTCAGCCTTTTAATAAAAGGAAAAGAAATTAGTTAGACAATAACAATTCCAATTGGCTTATTTCAAGTTAGACTTATCAAAAGTATTAATAATCATTATCCTACCAGTAAATTAATAGATTTTTTACAAAAGCATGAGGTTATATTTCCTGGAGTCTCCAGGTTCCAACCCTTGAGGAATGCTGTGGCAATGTTCACTGATAGAACTTCCAAAGGTAAGGCAAGATATTATGTTACTGAGCCAATAACTTTTGATGTCCCTTGTTTATCAGCACAATTAACTAAATTAATAGCAGTTCTTGTAGTTTTCAACATTTTCCTCAGGCTTTTAATCTGTATACAGATAGTGCATATATAGCTAACTCTCTACCATTATTGGATATTGCTAGTCAAATTAGTGCTTGCACCAAAGCAAGACAGTTGTTTCATCAGCTACAACATAATATTCTTATGAAGACCCATCCCTTTTATGTTGAACACATATGTGCTCATTCTGGTCTATGAAGACCTTTGTCTCATAGAAATAATTGCATAGACAAAGCACTTATTTTTCCTGCTTTGGCAATTACACCTATTCAGCAGGCTCAACTTGACCATAGTAAATTCCACTTGAATAGCACAACCTTAAAACTGAAACATAAAATAACTAAAAAGCAAGCCCAAATGATTGTAAAGCAATGTACAAAATGTGGTCATTTGTTTCCTCTTCCACATTTGAAAGTAAATCCATGGGGCTTAATACCTGATCATATATAGCAAATAAATGTCACTCATTTTAATAATTTTGAGAAAATAAAGTATATACATGTGAATGTTGATACTTGCTCAAGTTATATTACGGCTTCTTTACAATCTAGAAAAACAAGCAGGCATGCTATTGAGCATAAAGAAAGAGCTCATTTAACCCTTAAAAATACTATAAATAAAATTAAAAAGGGGGAATGGTATTCCGTAAAGGGGTCCCTAGGAACATCTTGCTCATGCTTTCTTCATTTAAAATTTTTTAAATCTGGATGATGGGCGTTCTGCCGCTGATCGATTTTGGCACTCTAATACTAAACTCTGGAAAGATCCACTGGACAATCAATGGCATGGACCCGACCCAGTTTTGATCTGGGGACGAGACTCTTGTCTGTGTCTTCTCGCAAAAACATAATGCTGCTAGATGGCTCCCTGAGAGAATGATTAGGCAAGTTAATAGTAATTCCTCCAGGGAGACACCAATGCCCTGAGAGTCGCCTTTCTTTTTGCCCTCTTACAGGATTTCAAAAGAAGCAATGGACAGTATCCTCCTCACCCTCCTCCTGCTGACGAGATTTTGCAGCCCACTTATGATACCAGGAAACTAAACTTGGCAACCCAGCCTCATGGCACACCCATCTGCCTTACTCGCAGCTAAAGCCTTGCATCAGCAATTTCACCACCACGGTGTTTTTCGCTGGAGACATGGGCATAATTACCATTCCTTACTCCTCCAGTGCAGCCAGTGGTGACCTTATGTTTCTTCAAGGCAAAGACTATAACCTAGATACCAACATTTCTACAGTAGCAGCATGGTTTTGATTATTTTGGCTTGCCTTTTTGATAATCAACTACCTAGAAAGAGAATAATGTTAAACTTGATTAGACTTGTTACTTATTTGCCTTGCTTTATGTACCCTCTATCAATCAATTCATTGTTTCTCTTTTAGGATGAGTTGTATCTTTAGAGATGTATGGTTTTAAGAGTCTTTTTTGTTTGGCTAATTGAGCCTTATGCTCACACTCTCCCTTGTTCCTCGAGCCTTCTGGAAAATCACCATCTTTATAAAAGGACAAATCAGTACTACTCTCTGCAGACAAACACAAGTCCACTATCATCAGCTTGATCGAATGGGCCAAAGGTATGATGTGCCCTATTGTTGTTTTCATGCCAAATGGCTCCCCTCTTTTAAGAACTGCATAGGATTCAGACCTATGCATATCGGCTCACCTTAAAATGAGTACGATATGGGCACCAATGTGGGTGCGAGGCTGAGCACCGCAAGGGAAGGTCCATGAACCGCCGCTGAATTCCCTGAGAGAAAAACCTGGCTTGCATGGAGGTTAGTATCAAAAATAACAAACGCCCTTCCTCCCCTCCACAAAAGATACTAAGAGCCAACATTGACCCCCGTCGATGGCGAGTCTTGGAGGAGCCAGGTCACTACTCCCCCAATTGGTTAATGCCCATCGCTAATAGCAACTCTCCCTTTTATATAAAAGAAGGGAGGAGATGTTGGGAGCCATGTGGCACAAGAACAATAAGACTCCATTTTGTTGTTTACTTCTTCTTGATCACTTTCGCGCCACAATTTCCCGCCAAGTGTTCCCACTTTGGTCCACCGCTTACGTCAGAGACAACTGCACATGCGCACACCTCGGTACGTGATTGGACTTTGTAGGTCGCTTCATTAGCATAGTGGGCAACCAATCAGAAAAGACCACACCCTGTAATGTCTATATATTCTCTGCTCTAACCTGCAATAAACGAGACTTGATCAGAAAGCTTGTCTTGTCTCCATCTCTCTCTTTTCTGTCCCTATTCGCGCACCCCCTCCTTAGGTCCCAGTTGGCGAACCCCACGGCCAGGGGTTTTACGTTCGCAGACCTGCGGGTCAGGTCAGTAATGAAATTATTCAGTGTAATGCAAGTTGTAAGGAATTAGGTGCTCTCAAATTTTGCAAGTGCAAGTGTAAAGTGGTTTAAATTTTTTGAACTATTTGAATGTGAAAATAGTTATTCCATAAAATGATCTGGCCCAAGTATAGAATCAGAGGTATAGTCAAACGTTTTGTTTAGAATTGCTCATTGCAGTAGCATTTGTAGTACAGGAAACCTGGAAACAGCCTAACTGTGCAAGAAAAGAGAATGACAATGACATGAGAGCTACGAGATACAGGGTAAAGTGAAAATACATGCACTCTTAATTGGAGGAAAATTGAATTTACTATAAATACTTGGAGAAATATAAATGCCACTCAAAATGAGTAATGATCTTTACAAAATAGTATTTTGTTTTGCAGGCAAGGAAACATTTTATTTTAAACCACAGTCAGCAGGCGGACATAACTCTCCATGTTTCATTAAAGTCACGTGAAACCCAGGCACAAAAGCACTGACTGATCATCACTCTAGAAACACTGCGTAAAGGACACACACATGCTCAGTGAAAATGCCCATGCGCACAGGACTGAGTTTTTAAAGGAAATGCAATGGAATGCTACATCAATTTTACATTTGAAAGGACCAAACTAATGCCATGACAGGCCCCAGAAAGCCTCAGAAATCAGAGGGCCTGAGTTTCAGTTTCCCCGAAACCACCTGAAAGAATAGGAAAATTTTAAGTAGGCTCTGACCCTTGGCCTGAGTCATAAAAACCGGCCTGAACACAATGACACAATAGCTTGCAAACCCGTGCCTAGGAAATCTTTCCCAAACTGATAGACCTTAAAGATAAAGCCCTGTGAGACCCTACTGTGAAGATAAAGCCCTGTGAGACCCTAATTGAAATATTTTTGCTATCGAATCATCAGCAGACCTCCCCCTCGCCTCCCCCTGGTTATGGTCCCTTTTTCCTTTAAAACCTGTAATTTCTGCTCGAGGTCGGACTCTGCTCGGGTGTGAGTTATGAGTCTTGACCCCAGGGAGCTGGTGGAATCAATAAACCTCTTGCTGTTTGCATCAAGACCAGTCTCTTGTGAGTATTTGGGTCGCCGTCCATCCCGGGGCTGAGCAGGGCCTGTTTTCTGGGTCCTACATTTGGGGGCTCGTCCGGGATCTGTGGCCACCCTATTCTCCAGAGACCCACTTGGAGGTAAGCAAAGGATCCTTAAGTTTCTGTGTGCGCCGGCGCCTGTTTGCTCTGTCAGATATCTGGGTCTGTGAAAAGCACTTTCGGTTTGGCAGCCGCTTGCGGCTCCCGTAAGGGAACGGAAAGCTGTGGTAAGGCAGACGTGCCAGGGGCCACAAGCTGCTACCCTGGGGGACGCCCCTGGGTGTGAAACGGGGGATTTTTCCACCCACATGTTGGAAGGGGAAAGGGTCCGGTTTGAGCGATTCAACGGAGGGACACTCCCCCGTCTGAATACCTCTCGTGTCTGTGGAAAACGAGAGGAGGAAAGTGTTTGTTGGCATCTTTTGCCGTTTTGTGGCTTGCTGTTTTTGTGTATTTAGAAACAACCAAAATGGGACAGACTGTGACAACCCCTTTGTCTCTGACTTTGGACCGCTGGACGGACGTCAAGAATAGGGCCCATGACTTGTCTGTAGAAGTTAGAAAAAGATAATGGCAGACCCTCTGCTCGACTGAATGGCCAGCCTTCAATGTAGGTTGGCCTCCTGAGGGTACTTTTAACAGAGAATTAATTTTTGCAGTTAAGAATCTTGTTTTTCAGCCAAGACCCGATTCTCACCCTGACCACCAACCCTACATCATGTAACCAATAAGAAAAACTGCTGTTTTGATTGTTTCCTTTCATCTTGTACTTCTTTGTCCATATTGTGTAAAAGCAATTTCTCATAACAAAAGCTGTCTTCCTCTCTTCTCTGAGTATTAAAGTGAACAACTGAGCAGTAGAGGGTTTGGACTTGTGCCCCTGCCATCCCTGGGCAGCCCCTGCAGCAGAAGACGGCAGAGGTGTTGCAGCTACAGAAGATGGGGTTGGGAGGGAGGAATCCAAGTGATCCTGGCCTCAGAAATTCAGGCCTGCCTGTATTCATTTACAGGGAGATTTTTCTAAATGGAAGAATCTCATTTCAGAGTATGGGGAGAGGTCTGTTAATTTATTGTTAACTTTTTGAAATTGGATTACAAAATGTCTGCTCCTTCAGCTTGGGCTGGACAGTTGATTTAATAAACTAGGCAGCTTCTTGTATACTTTGGCAATAAGCTTTCTTAACAGGCAAAGCTTCTCTTGTAAGAACTGGAAGCATTTGCTTTTTTTTTCAGTTCGTATCCAGTGTTTTTTAAAGGGGCCAAAGATTGACTCTGCACTGTATTTTTCCACTGCAGTTAATGGGCCACTGATTAACCCCACACCCAAGTTATCAAGGCTCTCTCCTTCCCTCCCTCTCTCTGTTTCTCTCTTTGGAAATGTACTTGATTTGAGAGACTGCACTGTTTCTGCAGGGTGGGGGAGTCAGCATGGTGCAGGTATGTAAGGCCAGCAATATGCTTTCAGCAAGGCTCCCTCACTTGCACTCTCCTGTAAGTCAGTAAATTGTTATATATTACCCCTTCCTCCCATAAGTCTTTTTAAAATGTGGATAGATGGGACCCTACTGAAATTGTGTATCATACTATGGGTAATATCTTTTTCATATACTTATCAAAGTGTGAAGTTATTTTGCTTGTACCATTCCAGTTTTGAGCTGCAATATTTCATTGTTGTAATTGAAGAAAAGATTTCTTCATAAATAACTTTAAGGAACACATACAACTGAATATAGAAAATCTTTCAATAACTGTAATTATAAGGGAGAAACTGATGTTTACTTTGATCTTTAAAATTGTGGCACCTCTTAACCTTTTAGTAACTCTATTTCTATATTGCTTTGATATTTTATGAGATTAGCTTTGAGAAATAGTCTTGATTTTTAAACCAAAGATTTTCTAAAACCTTAAGGTCTAGTCTAAACCAATTTAAACTTAATCTGGTTATCTAATCAAAGAAATTTTTTTCCATTTTTAAATTGCTATTTTTTAAAAGCTTTTAATTACCCATTTTATAAACTTTATATTCATATTTGTCTGAAGTTCTTATTTTTCCAGTATGTCTAAACCAAAGTTTCAAGTGTTGGTACTAAATAGAAGGAGAACTGCAGGAACCCCGAAACCTAAAATATATCCTGAAGTAGAATCCCCTCCCAAATGGCCAGAACCTTACCCTCCCCCGTATTATCTTGAACAGGCGGCAGAACCTGCTCCAGCCCCTGAGCCACAACCTGCTCAGCCGGTAGTGCAAGAAAGGAAAAAGAAGGGCCCAATGCTCCCCCTTTACCAGCAGCAACGGGGGGCCCAGCGGTGGGTACCAGAAGTCGTAGAGGGGCCCCTCCTGGGGATGGGCCGGATTCTACTGTAACCCTCCCGCTTAGAGTTTATGGCCCTCCTGTGCCACCCCCCAGAGTCCAAAGCATGCAGTATTGGCCATTTTCTTCTGCAGATACATATAATTGGAAGGCTAATCATGCTTCCTTTTCAGAAAATCCTGTAGGACTTACTGGATTAATAGAGTCTCTCATGTTCTCCCACCAAACCACTTGGGATGATTGCCAGCAACTGTTGCAGTCTCTTTTCACCACGGGAGAGAGAGAATCCTGTTGGAAGCCTGGAAAAATGTTTTAGGAGACAATGGGCAACCCTCCTAACTTCCCCATGTGATAGATGCTGGATTCCTGCTGACTCGACCCAACTGGGACTTCAACACTCTGGAAGGTAGGGAGAGGTTGACTGTCTACCGCCGGGCTCTGGTGGCAGGTCCCAAGGGGGCTGCGCGATGGCCCACTAATCTGGCTAAGGTAAGAGAAATTCTTCAGGGGCCCACTGAACCACCTTCAGTTTTTCTTGAGCGCCTTATGGAGGCTTATAGGCGCTATACTCCTTTTGATCCCACCTCTGAGGGACAGCGGGCAGCCGTAGCTATGGCATTTATAGGGCAATCAGCTTCTGATATCAAAAAGAAGCTGCAGCGCCTCGAAGGATTGCAGGATTTTACTGTACAGGACCTAGTGAAGGAGGCTGAGAAAGTGTATCACTAAAGAGAGTCAGAGGAAGAGAAAGAAGAAAGGCAGAAGAGAGAGAGAGAGGAAAGGGAGGATAGACAGAAGACAGGAGAAAAACTTATCTAGAATTTTGGCCACAGTGGTAGGAGAGAAAGAAAGAGGATTTCAAGGGCCTAGGC
Organism: Smutsia gigantea; assembly: GCA_032199065.1. Classification (NCBI taxonomy): domain Eukaryota; kingdom Metazoa; phylum Chordata; class Mammalia; order Pholidota; family Manidae; genus Smutsia; species Smutsia gigantea. The sequence continues at coordinate 93,293 of JAVSCE010002966.1, forward strand.
AGGTAGGGAACCTGAGCAACAGGGGCCAGAAGACAACGAGAAGCATGGGCAGACCACCCCTTGACAAAGATCAATGTGCCTACTGCAAGGAGAGAGGGCACTGGGCCCGAGAATGCCCGAAGAGGAGAGAAAGAAACCCAAAAGTGTTAACCCTAGATGAAGAAGATTAGAGGGGATGGGGCTCGGATCCCCTCCCCGAGCCCAGGGTAACCTTACAGGTGGAGGGGCGACCAGTGGACTTTCTGGTCGATACCGGGGCAGAACACTCTGTGTTACTAGAACCCTTGGGAAAATTGAAAGACAAAATGTCCCTAGTCCTGGGCGCCACAGGAAAAAAACTGTATTCATGGACTACCCGAAGAGATGTAGATTTAGGTGTGGGACGGGTAACCCACTCATTTCTAGTTATACCTGATTGCACCTCCAACCTGTTAGGGAGAGACCTTGCAAAGAAACATGACCCAGTGGCCAGCGGATGGCCATCTTGCTTAAAGTCCATTTCAGCAGTCGTGATCCTGATCAAGGACGCTGACAAACTAACTATGGGACAACAAGTGACTGTAATTGCTGCCCATGCCCTAGAGAGTGTTATCCGCCAGCCTCCTGATCGGTGGATGACGAATGCTCGCATGACCCACTACCAAAGCTTACTGCTGACGGAGAGAATCATTTTTGGCCAGCCTGCCCTCCTTAACCCCGCTACCTTACTGCCTGAGGACACTGAGGAGACAGTTGTTCACACTTGTGCAGACATACTGGCTGAGGAAACTGGAGTCAGAAGTGACCTTACAGACACCCCCTGGCCTAACGGTACCACCTGGTTCATGGATGGCAGCAGCTTCGTAGTTGAAGGTAAGAGGATGGCTGGGGCTGCGGTAGTAGATGGAGAGCAGACAGTGTGGGCAAGCAGTCTACCTGAAGGGGCCTCAGCTCAGAAAGCAGAACTCATTGCCTTGATACAGGCTTTGAGGCTAGCTGAAGGGAAAGTCATCAATATCTACACGGATAGTAGATATGCCTTTGCCACAGCACATGTACATGGTGCCATCTACTGGCAGAGAGAGGCTAAAGAATACGTGAGACAGCTCCCCCGGCTCACCCATCTGGGGACCAAACACCTGAAGAAAACAGTAAAATCATCCCCCTACTATGTAATTAGACTTCCTGAGGTTGTCAAGGCTGTAGTTAAACACTGTATGTCTTGTGCCATGATGAATGCAGTTTCCAACCGACACCCCCCTGGATGAAGTTTGCGGAGTGATCGACCTGGAGCTTACTGGGAAATAGACTTTACTGAAATAAAACCTGCCAAATATGGAAATAAATATATACTAGTTTTTATAGATACCTTCACAGGATGGGTAGAGGCATACCCAACTAAGACAGAAACTGCCAACGTAGTGGCCAAGAAGATATTAGAAGAAAATTTTCCCAGGTTTGGAATCCCTAAGGTAATTGGATCTGACAACGGGCCCGCCTTCGTTGCTCAGGTAAGTCAGGGATTGGCCAAACAAATGGGGTTTAGTTGGAAATTACATTGTGCATATGGACCCCAAAGCTCAGGACAGGTAGAGAGGATGAACAGAACTCTAAAAGAGACCTTGACTAAATTAGCCTTAGAGACCGCCGGGAATGACTGGACAGCTCTCCTTCCCTTGGCCCTGTTCCGGGTAAGGAACACCCCAGGGTATCTTGGACTAACCCCCTATGAGCTTTTGTGTGGAGGACTGCCCCCCCCCCTTGTAGAAGCAGGAAAGATACATAACCCTGATGTTGTTCTTTCTCAATCTTTGTTCCTCCGCCTTAAAGCCCTAGAAGTAGTTCGCCAACAGGCATGGGAACAACTGAAAGAAGCTTACTCCACTGAGACCACCACCGTCCCTCACCAGTTCCAAGTGGGATACTCTGTCTATGTACGCAGACACCATGTTGGGAATCTCGAGCCTCGGTGGAAAGGACCCTACCTAGTCCTGCTGACAACTCCCACTGCAGTGAAGGTCGAAGGAATAGCTGCCTGGATCCACGCCTCCCACCTAAAAGCTGCACCAAAGGCAGAAGAAGATGAGTCCTGGCACGTGGAAAAGACTGATAATCCTCTTAAGCTTCTCTTACGCTGTCTCGGAGTAGCAGCTGGAGTAAGTACTGGAACTGCAGCTTTGTTACAAGGGCCTCAGCACTTCCAGATGTTGAGAGCTGCAATGGATGAGGACTTACGAGCCTTAAAACAATCTATCTCCAAACTAGAGAAATCACTGACTTCTTTGTCTGAAGTAGTATTGCAGAATAGCAGAGGGCTAGATTTGTTGTTTTTGAAGGATGGTGAACTGTGTGCTGCATTGAGAGAAGAATGCTGCTTCTATGTAGATCATTCTGGAATTATAAAAGACGCCATGCCTAAGCTGAGGGAAAGGTTAGATAAACGCCTGTGGGAACGAGAATTTCAACAAGGATGGTTTAAAGGATGGTTTAGTAAATCTCCCTGGTTTACTACTTTAATAGCTTCCCTTTTAGGACCTATTCTGATTCTGCTTCTGTTACTCACTATTGGCCCTTGCATTCTGAACAGAATAGTAACTTTTATTAGAGAACGGATTAGTGCAGTACAAATCTTAATGTTAAGACAACATTACCAGTCCATACCTAATTCTGAAAAAGGATTTTATGATAATACGGAATTCTAGTTCTATGATTAGAACTATGCATAAAAAGAAGTGGGGAATGAAAGGACCAAACTAACGCCATGACAGGCCCCAGAAAGCCTCAGAAATCAGAGGGCCTGAGTTTCAGTTTCCCCGAAACCACCTGAAAGAATAGGAAAATTTTAAGTAGGCTCTGACCCTTGGCCTGAGTCATAAAAACCGGCCTGAACACAATGACACAATAGCTTGCAAACCGGTGCCTAGGTAATCTTTCCCAAACTGATAGACCTTAAAGATAAAGCCCTGTGAGACCCTACTGTGAAGATAAAGCCCTGTGAGACCCTAATTGAAATATTTTTGCTATCGAATCATCAGCAGACCTCCCCCTCGCCTCCCCCTGGTTATGGTCCCTTTTTCCTTTAAAACCTCCTGTAATTTCTGCTCGAGGTCGGACTCCTCTGCTCCTGCGTGAGATATGAGTCTTGACCCCAGCGCGCTGGTGGAATCAATAAACCTCTTGCTGTTTGCATCAAGACTGGTCTCTTGTGAGTATTTGGGTCGCCGTCCATCCCGGGGCTGAGCAGGGCCTGTTTTCTGGGTCCTACACATTCAGCTTCCAATATTACGTTGGTATTTTTTACTTAAGGATGATCAAAATTTCAAAAACCATGACTACAAGAAGGTAAAATGTCCTTCATTATGTATTTTTATATGTCAAGTGGAGTTCTGAAAAACTAGCATTTTAAAATACTTGGTGGAAGTAGCTTTTAAAGTTGTCCCAAGTGGTATATAAAATCAACCCCCATTTTCCATGACATCCATTCTCCCTTGTTACCTACAGATTCACTTTTCTGAGCTTGTGGAAAAGGAAGGAAAGACAGTTACTATTAAAGTTCTTGTGAGCTGGGGAAAATCCACCCAGCCACACACACTTCTGAACGTGTTTCTTAGCAGCTGAGGCAAAGCCTTTGGCTCTGGGGCAGAACAAGGCGGGGAGTGTCCGGCAAGCACTGTGCTCCACTCAGGACTTCTGCTGCTCCAACTACGGGACTCTAGTTCTATGATTAGAACTATGCATAAGAAGTGGGGAATGAAAGAATGGAAAAATTTTAAGTTTACTCTGAACCTTGGCCTGAGTTGCAAAACAGGCCTTGAGTACAATAGGTTGTAAAATAGGCCCTGAGTGTAACCACAGAACAGATGAGCCGTAAAGATAAAGTTAAGGATATTGAGGCCCTGTGAGACTTTAACCCTTAACCGGAATGCTTTTGCTATCTTGTTATCAGCAACCGACCCGCCCCCCCATTCCTTCCCCTGGTGTGGTTTTTTTCCTTTATAAGCCTCTGGAGAATTCTGCTTGGGGTCGAACTCCTCTGCCCTTGCGTGAGTTATGAGTCTCGACCCCAGCATGCTGGTGAATCGATAAACCTCTTGCTGTTTGCATCAAGACCGGTCTCCTGCGAGTATTTGGGTCGCCGCCTATCCCGGGTCTCGAGTAAGGATCCACTCCGGTAGTCTTACACAACAAGTTCCCGTCACTCACAGCAAAGACAGCACGTGGCTGATGCCACGGTTCTTGTTCACGAAGCCAAAGAATGAGCTTCACAAACACTTAAAGTATGAGACCAAAGTACAGGCTTTCATTCAGAGATAAAGTGAAGGGATAGAGCTCCCAGCTCACACCAGGAGAGGACAAGAGAGTCTGGGGTGGTGCATTGTCTAGGGTTTTTTTACGCAGATGAGGATTTTTCAAGAACATGAAGAAGAGCTTAGGGGTGTGGACTTATTAAGTGGTCCTAGGATATTTACAAGTAACTTGATACAGGTAACTTGTTGCTCTGTTGATTTCTCCTCAAAGTACCAGCATCTTGATCTGGGGGCATATGAAACAAGGCCACCCGCTCAGCCCCCAAGGTGGGTGGAGGTATTGTTTGCTAAAGAGTACATTAAATGCAATCTCATCTTTAAGGTGGAATCCTTCTTGCCTTTTACTGTGTTATGGCTGGGCTTGCATGTGAAGTTAATTGTGCAGTTTGCAAAATCACTTCATCAGATCTGAAGGAGGAAAGACAGCACATAGGCCTGGGCCTTTTAGCATGCTAAAGAGAATCTTACACACGATTATAAATGACTAGCTGTGGATAAAGTGGGGTTCCTGTGGCCAGGATCCTCACTGGATTTAAATGTAACTGGCCTGTTGCTATGCTACCACTTCCACACCTTTAGGCAATAAGCCATTATTGTGTTAATGAAAAGAGTTCGGCCCAGTGCTCTGTACGAGTTGGGGTGGTGGGGTTGGATGGCTGGAGGAGAGCAGAGCGGAGGCTGGAGTGGTGGCAATGCCAAGGACAGAGGCCCAGAGGATGGCTCTATGGGACGACTGTGCAGAGATTGCCAGAGGATGGCTGTGCAGGATGACTGTGCAGAGAAGCCCAGAGGACGGCTGTGTGGGACAGCTGTGCCGAGAGGCCCAGAAGATGGCTGTGCAGAGGGGCCCATAGGTAGAGACCTGCTTGCTGCATCTGAAGCAGCAGTGATAACACAGACTCTCTCTGAGTGAACGGGATTTTAGTGACTGACCTGCCACCTGGAAATAAAGTTGGGTATAACCTTTTCACCCCCAGAACCCTTTGCTGTAAATTTCTTTGGTCACAGTGAATCTATAGCGAACATGCCTGGAGCTGAAACTCATTTGCAAGACACTAGCATAATATAAACAGATTCTACTCTTCTTTGTCTGGGGAATATTATCTGATCTCATGGAAGAATGACTCTAGAGCTGAATATTTAACACAGAGTTTTAGTAGGGGGGTTCCTTGCATGTAGTTACATTGCTCTGACTGCAGATATCCTGCCTTGCTTTTTCTGGAGGCCCTCACCCTACTCTGAGTACACCCATGGTCCCTGTCTCAGTAGTATTTTTGATCATTTTTATTCTCATAAATACCTTTAATATCATCTGGATTCTCCATAACAAACATGTAAAGCACAATAGCCCATATATGGAAGCAACCTACGTGTCCATCAGTAGATGAATGGATAAAGAAGCAGTGGTACATATACACAATGGAATATTATTCAGCCGTAAGAAAGAAACAAATCCTACCTTTTGCAACAACATGGATGGAGCTGGAGGATATTATGCTCAGTGAAATAAGCCAGGCAGAGAATGACAAGTGCCAAATGATTTCCCTCATTTGTGGAGTATAACAATGAAGTAAAACTGAAGGAACAAAATAGCAGCAGATTCAGAGTCTCCAAGAAGGAACTAGTGGTGTAAGGCCCAGAAAACAGGCCCTGCTCAGCCCCGGGATGGACGGCGACCCAAATACTCACAAGAGACCGGTCTTGATGCAAACAGCAAGAGGTTTATTGATTCCACCAGCGCCCTGGGGTCAAGACTCATAACTCACGCAGGAGCAGAGTCCGACCCCGAGCAGAAATCACAGGAGGTTTTAAAGGAAAAGGGACCACAACCAGGGGGAGTCGAGGGGGAGGTCTGCTGATGATTCGATAGCAAAAATATTTCAATTAGGGTCTCACAGGGCTTTATCTTCACAGTAGGGTCTCACAGGGCTTTATCTTCACAATCTATCAGTTTTGGGGAGGATTACCTAGGCACCGGTTTGCAAGCTATTGTGTCATTGTGTTCAGGCCGGTTTTTATGACTCAGGCCAAGGGTCAGAGCCTACTTAAAATTTTCCTCTTCTTTCAGGTGGTTTCGGGGAAACTGAAACTCAGGCCCTCTGATTTCTGAGGCTTTCTGGGGCCTGTCATGGCGTTAGTTTGGTCCTTTCAGTGGTTACCAAAGGGGAGGGGTGTGGGGGGAAGGTGGGGAGGGAGGGAAAAGGGGATTGAGGTGTATTATGTTTAGTACCCATGGTGTGGGGTGTCACAGGGAAAACAGTGTAGCACAGAGAATGCAAATAGTGAATCTGTGGCATCTGACTACACTGATGGACAGTGACTGCTTTGGGGTATGGGTGGGGACTTGATAATATGGGTAAATGTAGTAACCACATTGCTTTTTCATGTGAAACCTCCATAAGAGTATATATCAGTAATACCTTAATAAAAAATTAATAAATATAAAAAACAAGCATGTAAAGCATACTTTATCCTATAAAATGGTACAAAATAAACACATACGCTAAGATCATGAGCTTTGCAATAAAGGTCTGGGTTTGAATCCTATCTCTTTCATTTACTAGTGACATAATTTCAAGGAATTACTTAACTTCTCTACTGTTCACTTTCCTCATCTGAAATAACAGGATGCTTTTATTTTAAATATGGTTTCCGTATCTTAAGACTTACATAACTTAAGACTTAAGACTTTTGCGGTAAATGAGTTCCTCTACATAGACCATTTTAACCATGAATGCCAAACATAAAGAATATGTTCCATAAATCATCACGAGTATGATTTTTCTTGTTATAATGTTAAAGAAAGTACTGAAGAAACCTGGACTGGATCACTGACTGAAGAACTAAGGGGCACTCAGAGGTCTTGGAGGGTTGAGGGTTTATTTCACACTGGCGGGCTCAGAGGGGAGTTTTCTCCCAAAAGTCTGTGCCCTGAACAAAGGCAAAGGGAGCCATACATATCACTCTGCTTCTGGACCTGTAACATTCCTACGTGCGCAGCAAGAATCAGGCAAGGGGGGGGGGTGAGTTTAGGGAGTGAGCCTTGGGAACAGGGGCTTGGCAGAGTGGGAAATCAAGAGAGTGATTTTGTTGTTTGTGTTGAGGAAGGGGAGACAGAGGGGAACCCCCTGGGTTGACTGCTGTCCTTGTAAATTGCTGTCCTTGTACATTTTTCCTTTTCAATAAAACAGAAATGCTAACATTAAATTTAAAAGATGGATAAGTAAATAAAAGGGTGAACTAAAGTTCATTTCAACTTTGTTTTAGCAGTTTTATTGATGTCATTCCAATTCCATAAAAATTCACCTCTTTAAAGTATATAGTTCCAATTTTCTATTGAAAGAAGGTTATTTTGAGAAGTAAAATGTATTTGCTTTTATTAAATGAGCAAAACCTCTCCTACTTAGAGATCACCATGTGCATTTCTTTCTCTTTTGGTGCCAAGGGAAAGGGAAGAGTCTTCATGATAAGTTCCATCCATTTGGGTGGAAGTTTCATAAGTTTCATAGGCATGAAGAAGCAGGTGGCGGTCAGGGAAAAAGCCTCCTTCATGTCTGGGTCTTGGGTCTGTGACCTGGGGCAGGAAGGGGACCTGGACAGGCCCGTTTATGGAGGGAGTGAATCCTTTCCATTAGAGTTTATGATTTTTTGGTTCTTCAAATTTTTCTTCTGTAAATAAACTTTTTCATTTGGCTCTTACCCATTATGATGAATAAAAGTGATTAGGAAGTGTTTTTTAAGGATTAGCTGCTAAAGGAACTACAAATAAAGCCAGAATGTATCCTAAGGATGTATAAAACTGGAATATTGAAGCTTTTTGGCTTTAGAACAGCTTCACATTTTGACCCCAAAGGGTTCTGGGTTTTTTTCAGTATGGATTATATTTATCAATTTATTTCATGTTAGCAATCAAAACTTAGAAAGGTTTAAAACAGAATATACCAAGTACGCATTTCCATTAGTCAACAGAACAATGCCATCATCACATGTCGTGTAGCCCCTGGAAAATCCCACTGTACATTTGTTAAAGAATGAAAATGGAATAGGTAAGTAACATTTTAATATTGTTATGAAAATAGTATTGACCTCACAGACACCTGGAAAGTATCCCCGAGGAACCCCGGCACCACACTTTGAGAACTGCTGATGTAAGACATCTTTTCCCCTGGCCGTCTACCTTGCAAATCTCCCTTCGGAATCTGGGATTAAGTCCCCACTACAGTCAGCTCTGAGACTTTTACGATAAGAAAAACTGAACTTCATCACTAAAAAGCCACAGGGTTTAAAAGCATACACATTCTGAATTTTCTTCTTCCAAATCCACAGACCACCTCATTTAGCTACTGAGTTAGTGGCAGCTTCTAATATTTCATAAGAATGGTAAAGAGATCTGTTTGCTGAAAGAGGTCTCACAGTCACCAACTCCCTGTTGAATTCAGCTTTATATCTATCTCTAGCAGCCACCCATGGCAAATCATTCATGTGATGTTCTTTCTCTCCTCTTTATTCACGGACTATCTGCCCAAAGAGAGGGGAAAGAGGACTTGAATGAGGAAAGATGGTACATAGTAGGCACCTTTATTAAGTATATTCATTGTGGGTTTTTTTCTTTTCTTACATGGCAGATCACAATATTAAGATGCCCTATTTATAAAACACAAAAATAATACCTAACTATAATGAATGAAATGAGAATCCAAGTGCCCACCCACCCTGCCATGACCCTCTTCCAAATCATGTTCCTCAGAGATAATCGTGTTGGCATTTTTGTGTGTGTTCTTCGGACCCGCTTTGCTGCCAAGTTATAAGCATAGATAAATTGGAAGGCTGGGGGAAAGGGTTGTTTCTTTTGACTTCCCACACAAACCATAGAGCTTAGAGATAGTTCCAAATGTCAAGTACATGCATTGCATTCTTTTCTAGGAACGCACCTTATGCAGTAACATGGATGAGTTTATTCACTCTTTTCCTGATTGATAGGCATTCAGGTTGTTTACAGTTTTCCCATTTTATTGTCAACACTGCCATGGCAAGAATATTCCTTGTGCCTAAATCTTCATGATATGTGTAAGAACCTCCAAAGTTGAACTGCTGGAACAATACCGGTGTTTTACAGTGTGACGGCCGTTACCCCCTATGGTGTCAACAGATTCCAAGGCTGCCAGCAGTTAGGAGGAGCCCCATGCCACACTCTGTAACACTGCCGACAATATACCATTGCCATTTGAAAATTGCCTAATCTCATGGGTAAAGGATAGTGACTTGGTTCATTTTACATTTTGCTATCAGGGAATGTGAACATCTTTTCATATTTGTATGTCTTCTGCAGAGAGGTATGTACCCATATTCTTGGCTGTTTTTTTTTTTTTTGAATAGGCCGTTTTTCATCTAACAAATTTAAACCTTTTCAGCATTAAGCCTTTATTTTTGTTTCAAGTATTTTGCACTGCTTATTGCTGTCTTTTAACCTCAATTATACTTTCATCACACAGCAGCTTTTAAGTATTATCTCCTTAAATTTGTCAGTCTCTTTATTTAAATTTCCCGAGTGTTTCCTTTCCTTAGGAACTGCCTCCTCCCTCCACTATCTGCAGGATTATAGAAGTACTGTGCTTTCTCCTAGACCCTTTATGACTTCAGTGTTTTGAGGTTATATTTTTTATCCATTTTATATATTTATGCCTATGTGTTTTAAATAATGTAAAGTGCACATTTAAGTGAACTTTCCCAGTAGAGAGCTACTTGCCATTATGTAACTCAGTTGAATTGCCACCTTTAACACAGGAGGTCCAGGGAGACTCACTATGTGCTCCCAGAGTCAGAGGTTTGGATTGGAGCCCAGATCTGCCACTGCTTTCATGGCTATAAATTGGAGAAAATAGTAAAAATTAGGCAATACGTGTCCCACAATAAACCTCACACTGGATGACTTGAACCCAGAAATTATGTTTCATCTTTTCTAAAGGAAAAATGGACTCTCAAGCAGACATGTCTGCTGTGTAGGTGTGCCATTAGATAATCACCCTTGATGTCCGTTGGAGGTCATTGTTTGATGTCAATCTTGATACAGGCCCACTCATTTGCTGGCAAGCTTCTTTACCAGGGTGATGGAAACAGCAGGTCAGCATGGCCACCATGGCAATCCAGAGGTGCCCATCTGCCTGCTGGTCTGGACACTCACCTCACCCTCCTCCCATCCATTCCCGCCTGGCAAGCCTACACCTGTGCTTTCTCAGAATGTGTTCTGGCCAAGAAGAATCCCACCAGGCTGCTCCTGTTTACACTTCCTCTCCTCCTGTCCATGTTCAGATGCAGAACAATTAATCAAATTCATCATAAAGAAGCCAAGGGCTTGTCAATACAGGCGTGTTCAGGAAGGCAGGCTTTTAAATAACCCTGGAATGCTCCCTTTGTGCCCTTCAGAAGCTAATACATGCATTTACTGGAGATTTAGAGATTTAAATTACCTACATGCTGGACCCTCTCTTTGGCATCAAAAGGATTTCTCTATGTTGAGAGGGCAGAGTCCTCTGGAAAGGGCCCCTGTGTCAGCAGGAAGCCAGCCCCAACAAAGATTAATGATGCCATCTCTGTCCCCATCAGGGCCTGGCCGGCTATCGGTCTTTACTGAACACCTATGCTGCACCAGGAGACAGAGGCACAGAGTCTCAGTGTCAACAGTTGAGAGAGCACAGCTATCTTTTCTGTTGCTGAAAATCAGCATTTTCATCTGCAAATAGAAAGTCAGCCACGTTGTGCAGCTGGACTCTGACTCTCTGAAGCAACACACAAGAAATTAAAAAAATCAAACCAGCAAGTTTTATGTTCTGTGCCATTTCATAGGTTATATTAATTTATTGTAATTATGAAAATAATACTGCTTATTCTGAAAACCTGGCAAAATTTCAGATGAATAACTATATTTGTTATATACTATATATGACTATATATAATATAGATGTATAAAATACATTAAACATTTATATGTGGGAATACATGATATCTTGGTCTGAAAGTCAGTTACTAAATTACAAGTAATTTGTATTTCATTATACATACTTTTCTATAATTTTTCAAATTTTAGAGAGTAGGTAGATATATATTTGTACATAGAGATTATATGCAATTTTTATAAGGATTATGTAAATATGTAAAGCATTTATTACATATAATTAATTGTGTAATACATATTGTTATAGATTAACTGGTTATGTATGTATATATAAATCCAGACAGAATCCTGGGAAGGGCCGGGGAAGCAGTGGACTGTGCCCTCAGGGCCCTGAATATCGTTTGTTTCTTCTTGCTTCCAGGAAGCTTTTAATTGGATTGTAAGGCAGGAAGTACTTGAGAAAGAAATGTAGCAATGGAAGATTTAAGGAGAGTTCATGATAGAAATGAACCATATTTGTCAGCAGTAACGTTCACAGGTGCTGGTCACACTGGTTTAGAGAAGGAAAGGGAGCTACATCAGTGCTCAAGGCCTCTGCACCGTGGCCCGCCATGTAAACACATTACAGGCCCAATTCCATTGCAGACTGTGGCGGTCCGAGAGCACGGCCCGACTTACTCCATAGCAGACCAGCGGAGGCTGAGGAGATGGACGTTGCCAGAGCTGCCTGTGCAGCTGGGTGGGGACGGTGCCCAGGGGGCACAGTGTGGGGTGGAATGATGTGTGGAGAGGGAGAGGGCACTCGGGCAGGCAGAGTGGACAGAACACACACCAGGGCTGGACACGTGGGGAGGCTTCAGGGAAATAGGGGTAAACACCGTTGAATGGAAATAAAATATGCTTTTACAACCATTAAATTTTTCAGCGGTCTTAAAGAGACAGGAGCCCAGCAGAGGAGCTCGATCACCCTGGCACACCCAGCCCAGCAGGCTGGGACTCTTGGGTTGTTTCGGACCCGTTAGACGGTGACTGGGAAAGTGTGGACACACTTAAACTTAACAGAGAATCAACAGCTTCCAATTTGTTCCCACCCCGGCCAGAGCTATAAAGGGCAATGGAGAGCGGCGAGGCCACGGCTGCGGAATAGTGGAGCAACAGTGACACCTAGAGCATCCCCACAGAATGTACTCCCAGTGGGATTTTTTTTTCTTGTTTTGTATTGATTTCTGTTTTGTTTTGGTTTTGGTTTTTTCTTTTATTTTCCTTCTTTTTTGATCTCTCTTTTTTCTTTTTAAAGTCTTTCAGAGCCCAGCGGACATACGAGGCAACTATGAGTGACCACTTCTATACCCATGAAAAGACAGAGGAACATGGTCCAGACTAAGATCAACCAGACAGCTACAGACAGGGAGCCTGAAGGGATGGAAATGCACAGTCTTCCTGAAAAAGTATTCAGAATAAAAGTGATAACCATGCTGATGGATCTACAGAGAAATGTGCAAGAACTGATTGAGGAAGTGAGGGAAGTGAGGAAAGACAATGCAGAAATCAGACAAGCAATCGATTAGCTTAACAGCAGACTGGATGAGATGCAAGAGACTGTTAATGGAATATAAATCAGAGAACAGGAATACAGAGAAACTGAGGCAGAGAGAGATAAAGGGATCCCTGGGAATGAAAGAATATTAAGAGAACTGTGTGGCCAATCCAAACAGAACAATATTTGCATTATAGGAGTACCAGAGGAAGAAGAGAGAGAAAAAGGGACAGAAAGTGTCTTTGAAGACATAATTGCTGAAAAATTTCCCACGCTGTGAAGGAAATAGTCTCACGGTCCATGGAAGCCCACAGATCTCTCAACACCAGGGACCCAAGGAAGACAACACCAAGACACATAATAATTAAGATGGCAAAGATAAAATATAAAGACAGAGTATTAAAGGCAGCTAGAGAGAGAAAAAAGATCACCTCCAAAGGAAAACCCATCAGACTATCATCAAACTTCTCAACAGAAACATTACAGTCCAGAAGAGAATGGCATGATATATATATAACGTAATGAAACAGAAGGACCTCAAACCAAGAATATTGTATCCAGCACGATTATCATTTAAATATGACAGAGGGTTTAAACAATTTCCAGACAAACGAAAGTTGAGAAAGTTTGGCTCTCATAACCCTCCACAACAGGATATTTTAAATGGACTGCTCTAGAAAGAAGAACACCTAAGGCTAAAAAGATGTCACCAGAGAAAATAAAATCATAGCAATGAAAGCAGACCATACAAATACTAAATAAAGGCAAAGAATAAAACACCTAATATATAAAGAATGGAGAAGGAAGAATAAGAAGGGAGAGAAATAAAGAAACATCAGAAGGTGTATACAATAACTTAACAAGAAAGGTAAGTATGATTGTTAGATAGTAAAGAAGCAACCATTGAACCTTTGGTAACCAAGAATCTAAAGCCAGCAATGGCAATAAGTACATATCTATCAATAATCATCCTAAATTTAATGGACTGAATGCACAAATCAAAAGACACAGAGTAACAGAATGGATAAAAGCAAGACCCATCTATATGCTGCTTACAAGAGACTCACCCCAAACCCAAAGATATACACAGACTAAAAGTGAAGGGATGGAAAAAGATATTTCATGCAAACAACAAAGAGAAAAAAGCAGTTGTGGCAGTACTTGTAACAGACAAAATAGACTTCAAAATGAAGAAAGTAGCAAGAGATAAAGAAGGACATTACATAATGATAAAGGGGTCAGTCCAACAAGAAGATAACCATTATAAATATATATGAACCCAAAACAGGAGCACAAGCATATGTTGAAAAAATACTAACAGTATTAAAGGAGGAAATAGACAGCAATGCATTCATTTTAGGAGACTTCAACACGCCACTCACTCCAAAGGACAGATCAACCAGACAGAAAATAAGTAAACACACAGAGGCACTGAACAACACACTAGAGCAGATGGACCTAACAGACATCTCCAGAACTCTGTACCCAAAAGCAGCAGGACACACTTTCTTCTCAAGTGCACATGGAAAATTTTCCAGAATAGACCACATACTAGGCCAGAAAAAGAACCTCAATAAATTCAAAAATGTTGAAATCCTACCAACCAACTTCTCAGATCACATAGGTGTAAAACTAGATATAAATTTTAGAAAGAAATCAAAAAGGGTCACAAATACATTGAGACTTAACAACATTCTGCTAATTAATCAATGGGTTAATGACCAAATCAAAACAGAAATCAAAGAATATATGGAGAATAATGATGACAACAACAACACAAAGCCACAAATTCTGTGGGATGCAAAAAAGGCAATTGTAAGAGGAAAGAATATTGCAATTGAGGCCTATTTAAAGAAGGAAGAACAATCCCAAATGAATAGTCTAAAGACACAATTACTGAAATTGGAAAAAGAAGAACAAATGAGGCCCAAAGTCACCAGAAAGAGGGACATAATAAAGATCAGAGAAGAAATAAATAAAATTGAGAAGAATAAAATAATGGAAAAAATTAATGAAACCAAGAGCTACTTCTTTGAAAAAATAAACAAAAAGATAAACCCCTATCCAGGCTCATTAAGAGAAAAAGAGAATCTACACACATAAACAGAATCAGAAATGAGAAAGGAAAAATAACAACAGACCCCACAGAAATACAAAGAATCCAAAGAGAATATTATGAGAATCTATATGCTAACAAGCTGGAAATCCTAGAAGAAATGGACAACTTCTTAGAAAAATACAACCTTCCAAGACAGACATAGCTAAAAACAGAAAAACTAAAGAGACCAATCACCAGCAACAAAATTGAATCGGTAATCAAAAAACTATCCAAGAACAAAACCCCAGACCTGAAGGATTCACCTCTGAATTCTACCAGACATATAGAGAAGAAATAATACCCTTTGTCCTTAAAGTTTTCCTAAAAATAGAAGAGGAGGGAATACTTCAGAACTCATTCTATGAAGCCAGCATCACTCTAATAACAAAACAGGGCAAAGATCTCACCAAAAAAGAAAATTACAGACCAATATCGCTGATGAATGTAGATGCAAAAATACTCAACAGAATATTAGCAAACTGAATTCAAAAATACCTCAAGAGGATCATACACCATGACCAAGTGGGATTCATCCCAGGGATGCAAGGATGGTAAAATATTGAAAAATCCATCAACATCAACAACTACATCAACAAAAAGAAGAACAAAACCACATGGTCATCTCCATAGATGCTGAAAAAGCATTTGACAAAATTTAGCATCCATTCATGATTAAAACTCTCAAAAAAATGGGTACAGGGGGCATGTACGTCAACATCATAAATGACATACATGACAAACCCACAGCTAACATCATACTTAACAGCGAGAAGCTGAAAGCTTTTCATCTAAGATCGGGAAGAAGACAGGGATGCCCACTCTCTCCACTGTTATTCAACATAGTACTGGAGGTCCTAGCCACGGCAATCAGACAAAACAAAGACATACAAGGCATCCAGATTGGTAAAGAAGAAGTCAAATTGTCACTATTTGCAGATTACATGATACTGTACATAAAAAACCCTAAAGATTCCATTCCAAAACTACTAGAACTAATATCTGAATTCAGCAAAGTTGCAGGATACAAAATTAACACCCAGAAATCTGTTGCTTTCCTATACACTAATGATGAACTAACAGAAAGAGAAATCAGAAAAACAATTCCATTCACAATTGCATCAAAAAAAAAAATACCTAGGAATAAACCTAACGAAGGAAGTGAAAGACCTGTACTCTGAAAACTACAAGACACTCCTAAGAGAAATTAAAGAGGACACTACCAAATGGAAATGCATCCCATGCACTTGGGTAGGAAGAATAAACATCGTCACAATGGCTATACAACCAAAAGCAATCTACAGATTCAACGCAATCCCTATCAAACTACCAACAGCTTTCTTCAATGAACTGGAACAAGTAACTCTAAAATTCATATGGAACCACAAAAGACCACAAATAGCCAAATCAATCCTGAGAAGGAGGAATAAAACAGGGGGAATTACACTCCCTGACTTCAAGCTCTACTACAAAGCTACAGTAATCAAGACAATTTGGTATTGGCACAAAACCAGAACCACAGACCAGTGGAACAGAATAGAAAATCCAAACATTAACCCAAACATATACAGTCAATTAATATTTGATAAAGGAGCCTTGGATATACAATGGGGAAATGACAGCCTCTTCAGCAGCTCATGTTGGCAAAACTGGACAGCTACATGTAAGAGATTGAAACTGGAGTACTGTGTAGCCCCATAAACAAAGGTAAACTCAAGGTGGATCAAAGACCTGAATGTAAGTCATGAAACCAGAAACCTCTTAGAAAAAAACATAGGCAAAAATCTCTTGGACATAAACGTGAGCAACTTCTTCATGAACAAATCTCCCCGGGCAAGGGAAACAGAAGCAAAAATGAGCAAGTGGGATTATATCACGCTGACAAGCTTCTGTACAGAAAAGGACACCATCATTAGAACCAAAAGACATCCTACTGTATGGGAGAATATATTCATAATTGATGTATCTCATAAAGGGTTGACATCCAAAATTTATAAAGAACTCACGCACCTTAACAAACATAAAGCAAATAATCCAATTAAGAAATGGGCAGAGGACATGAATAGACACTTCTCTAAAGAAGAAACTCAGATGGCCAACTGGACATGAAAAGATGCTCCACATCAATAATCATCAGAGAAATGCAGATTAAAACTACAATGAGATATCACCTCACACTAGTGAGGATGGCCAACTTCCAAAACACAAAGAACAACAAATGTTGGCGAGGATGTGGAGAAAAGGGAAGTTCCTACAGTGCTGGAGGGAATGCAAATTAGCTTAACCATTGTGGAAAGAAGTATGGGGTTTCCTTAAAAAACTCAAAATAGAAATACCATTTGACACAGGAATCCCACTCCTTGGAATTTACCCTTAACTGCTGCAGCCCAGTTTGAAAAAGACCTATGCACCCCTATGTTTATCGCAGCACTATTTACAACAGCCAAGTAATGGAAGCAGCCTAAGTGTCCATCAGTAGATGAATGGATAAAGAAGATGTGGTACATATACGCAATGGAATATTATTCAGCCATAAGAAGGAAACAAATCCTACCATTTGCAACAACATGGATGGAGCTAGAGGGTATTATGCTCAGTGAAATAAGCCAAGCCAAAAAGACAGGTATCAAATGATTTCACTCATATGTGGAGTATAAGAACAAAGAAAAAACCTGAAGGAACAAAACAGCAGCAGACTCACAGACCCCAAGAATAGACTAATAATTACCAAAGGGAAAGGAACTGAGGAAGATTGGTGTGGAGGGAGGAATAAGAGGGAAAATGGGGCATTACGATTAGCATATGTAATGTTGGGGGGCATGAGGAAGGCTGTACAACTCTGAGAAGACAAGTAGTGATTCTATAACTTCTCACTATGCTGATGGACAGTGACTGTGATGGGGTTGGTGGGGGTTCCTGATGAAGGGGGTAGTTTAATAACCATAATATTGCACATGTAATTGTAGTTTAATGATACCAAATAAATTATTTAAAAAAATAGGCCATGAAACAGATGAGATCTACATGGGTAGTAAGGTATCTCCCCTAATACAGAGAAGATAGAAAGTGCCACAGGGTGAATTTAACCCCAGATGAAGTTCATTCTAGAACAGCATGGTGTCTAAAAAGTGAAGATAGGTAATGTTTGTATAGTGTTAGTAAAGTGGCTTTCTCAAAGGATTTTGTTGGTTTGCAGATAAGTTTGATAACTGGTATGCTTCCTTTTATATATTTCCCACCTGTCAGTCTCCTCGCCTTTTTTCTTTCTTGCCTGCTTTCTTGGTTTGTGATTATTTTTCTCCTGTAGTTTGACTTTCTCCTTAGCTTTCAGATTGTGTAAATTTTACTTCTCTTTATAAATAAATGAAATTTTGATGTTAGCCTGACCAGGAGCCTTGTACTGAAGACTGAAACAGGGCTCTCACCTCCTTCCTGGTACAGATGGAAATCTGCAAAGTTCACTAAATTGAAATTAACCACAGAGGATATGACCTCCCAAGCCTTTCCCATAAAGCCCTGCTGAACATTGGACCTGACTTGGTCAACTTTTCCTGTCAGTATTTCAGGCTCTGGATCAGAAACAAGTGTGAGCTAATTTGTTTTTCCACTTCAGGCAGCACATTACTATTTTAAACCTAGAACATCTATCACTCAAGTTTGGCATAAAAATATGCCCTCAATTCATTAGCCATATTCTGGAGATTCTGCTGTGTATGACTGTTCTGGCTGGCAAACTTCTGGGGTAACTAGTCATCTCAGTCTCTGTACTTTATTTCAATACATATTTTGAGATGAAATTTCATTAACAAATGTATTGCTTAAGTGGACTTCTGTATTCCTAACATTTGAATTTAACCTGGTGGGTAACATTTGGAATAGGTTCTGTCACTTATTCCAAAAAAAAAAAAAAGCTCCAGCTTATTACACAAAACTGTTAAGGATAATATGTTGAAGTTTGCCTTCTCTTGGGTGAATGATAAAAAGTGCTTTCCATGTGGGCCTCATCCCTATTGTCATGGGATGGGCCATTTGAGTGTAAAGAATATCTGATAGAAGTATCATAGAACAGCAGACATGAAAACAGAAAATGACTTTACATGCAATTTTCTGGAATTTGGCTGCATTTTATGGGAAATAAATTTTCCCTGTCAAAACACTGAGTTGTTTTGACTTCACACTGCAGAGGGGAGTTCATAAATGTAGAGCAATAACTCAGAAACTAGAGTGCTGAGTTCCATTTATTCCAACCTTATATCACAGCTGAGAAATGTAATGCATCCTACAAATATCTGTGCTGCAACTCAGAGTTACCTGGCACAACTTAAAAAATATATATTTCAGAAAATAGGATTCTGGATAAATATTCTGGAATTTGCATCATGTTGTCAATAGTGCTTGTGGGGATTTCTGTCCAGTATCATTATGTGCTTTCTCCTTTTCTGATGAGGTACTCTTGGACTGAGCTGTTAGGACAAAAAACATACATTTCATGAATTCCTACTGTAAGTGTTTGCCTCATGCTCATGAGACTTGTAATGTATTCCAAGCCATGCAAAAGTGGTTAATTCATTCAATAATCCAAGACCAGCATATTTTGGACAACAAATGGCATTTTAAGCATTTTTACTTTATGAATGCATTAGTCTTACTACAAAAGCCAGAACACCAATTATTCTTGCAATTAAAGTCAAATACTCTAAGGGGTATAATGCTTGAAAAATTGCACTATCTCAGGGATTATTTTAAGGAAAACTGCCTATCTTTGGGCAGTTCAGTATCAAACTGCAGAGGGGAGCTAGAAGTAAGCTATTAAAAACCTTTGAGAACTAGAATTCGGAGTCATGTTGAGTGAAGTCAAACATTTCACTGTTGCTCTGTTCCTTTCTGAATTTCTCTGGATAGGGTGGTGAGCAGGCAATACCAGTCTTGTTTCTTGTTTTTCATAGGAGTAAAGGTTAGACTGGACAAGCACCCTGAATCAGTAACACCCCATTCCCCAGAAGGTGACCAAGCTCAGATCTGTCAATAGAACACAGGACCAAGGCTCCATCCTTGTTTCCACCTTGTACTTCTTAGGAATGTGCTCAAGCCCCCACAACACTCCTGACCACCACCTCCAGGTGACAGAAAGGAAAATTGAGTGGCAATCAACCAGAAGAGGTTATGCCATTGATTTTATCGCAAAAAGCAGAGGTAAGAAATTCTTGTAAGTTAACAAGCACAGTGGTGACATGAATATACAAGATGTTAGCATCATTCAGAAAGGTAGTGCCCATGTATCTTTATTCTGGTCTTTCTCAGATATTAAAAGTTATGTCTTGCTTTTACCACCTGTGTTTTTTTTTCTACTACGGCCTTCTAAAAAGTGTAGCTGTGAAGTCATCCACGAATTTTTGCATTATGATTAGTGGTGGTTATACTATAGCTTCTTGATTTTAAACAATACTCCTATTTACTAATTTCTGCTGAAATCTCAGAAAGGAATAGAGTGGAATAACATGGGCTTAACTTACATCAGTGTAAACGGACATTCAGACATCTTTTCTTATTAAGCAAAAATAATATTCAAGTAAAGTTCACATTTAACAATTACATGTACTTATTAGTATATAGTCCCATTGAAGTAGGATTGAAGTTGGTAACTTCTTTTATTGAAGTATCATTTATTTACAATCTTCTATTGGTTTCAAGCATACAACACAGTGGTTCAACATTTACCCACCTTATTGAAAGCTCACCCCCACTAGTGAAGCTGTTGTCAACATAGAAAGATGTTACAGAATCATTGACTATATTCTTCATGCTGTAACACCATCTCTGTGACCAACTTATATTATGATTGAGAATTTTGTGCCCCTTTATCCTCCTCACCCTCCCCACCCACGCATCCCAACTCCTCCCCTGTGGTAACCACCAGTCACTTCTCAGTGTCTATGCATCTACTGCTGTTTTCTTCATTTTGTTTTGCTTTGATTTTATATTCCACAAATGAGAGAAATCACATGGTATTTGTCTTTCTAACTTGGCTTATTTCACTGAGTATAATACCCTCTAGGTCAATCCATGTTGCTGCAAATGGCAGGATTTCTTTCATTTTTATGGCTGAATAATATTCCATTGTATATATGTACCACATCTTCTTTATCTGTTCCTCAGTTGATGGAAACTTTGGCCGCTTTCATAACTTAGCTATTATAAACAATGAGGCAGTAAACATAGGGGTGCATATATCTTTTCAGTCAGGGATTTTGGTTTCTTCTGGTAAATTCCTAGATGTAGAATTACTGGGCCATATGGTATTTCTGTTGTTACTCTTTTCATGAACCTCCATACTGCTTTCTACAGTGCTGCACCAATTTACATTCCCACCAACAGTGTAGGAGGGTTCCCTCTTCTCCACATCCACACCAGCACTTGTTATTTCTTGTCTTTTGGATAGTGGCCATTCTATGAATTTAGTAACTTCTGAAGTATTAATTGTTTTTGATTTTTTTTTCTAATTTTTAATATTAGCCTCCTATCTGGTTAATTTCTGTATAAAAAAAGGACTCAGTTGTGATATGATTGTACTTTCAGTCTTATAGTGGTATCAATTCTATTCATTTAGATTTTTTAAGTTTCTTTCTCTTCACTTTTCACATGTGAATTGGTCAGAGGACACCTGTTTTTCCTACATTGTATAGCATGTCAGTTCATTTGACTGACTTTCCTCATTAGCCCACTTTCTGTCAATCACTGTGTTTGATGCAGACCAAGAATATTATGCCCTAATTTACATTAAAGATCATGGATGTAAATTTTATTAGACCCAAATGAAAGATATTAAAGACTCCCACAATTGAGACATATATAAATACATATATGGGGGCAGATATGTTATATTTTATGTATATGAGGTATGTGTGTGTATACATATTCTCCACCAAGTTCAATTCCCTCTTACCCCACAAATTTTCTTTAAATCTCCTATTTGTGAAAGTATAGAGAGTTTCCAGCCAAATACAACAAAGAAATGTAGGTAAATAATTCAAATGACCGACTCAGACTTTAGAAAGTTTGCTAGCTCTTTCTGCCCCAAGAAACACAAGAAATTTCAAAGCTGGCTTGTGCCAACTTGGTGGGAGAAGTCCTTCCCCAAGACCAGATTATCTTCACTAGGATATATGCAGAAGCTTTGCATCCCTAAGCCACTTAGTGCCCCGGAAAGGCGCCCGATGTTTCCTATTGGCACCATAAAGTGAGAGAACTGGAAGGCTATTACCATCGTGTGCCATGGCCTCAAAATCTTGCAAGGTGGAGAAATGGTGCATACCAAGGAAAGAGCAATGGCAGGATGCAGCAAAGAATGCAAGGTTCTGTGTCTCTACCACAAATGTAAATACTTATTTACCAGGAGCAGTTTCAAATGGACAGCTTTTGGGTGTGTGCGGGTCCTGCTCACCAAGGTGCTCCTGACAGGGCAAGATGCACAAGCAAACAGCTCTACCGGGAGTGGCCTGCCTGGGTGGGAAGCTCACCCCTGCCTTAGCTCAAACAGGGGGGCAATGAGCGGTGGCCAGTGGTTTCAAGCCATTTCTAGGTTTCCTCGGGCACACAGCCAGACAAAGCTCTGGCTGTCATATCACCCTCTAACAGGTTCTAAAATGTCTTTTCTTGTGACCTTAAAATCTGTAAAGTACCATCTTCCCTTGGACAATGAGAGAAAACCCAGAGTCAATGAGGAAACTGTTGCCATGACTTTAGCCATCTAATTCCTGCTGTGATCAGTTTTAGGTTTGATACAATTTAGGATTCTATAGACAGGGGTTTTCTTCCCCTTGAAGGAACACACAGAGTTCCTGAAGAGTCGAGTTGGAGGGCAGCCCTCCTCTTACAGACATTCATACTTAGAAGTAGCCGCCCTGCTCAGAATAGTCTTCAAGACAAAGATCGCCGGCCTGTTTCTATACATTCCCCAACTGAAACCCACTGCCTGAAAGGCTTTACACCTTGCCTTTTACTATCGGAAGTATACCTGGTAGAAAAGCATGATTGTTAATAAGGAAACTGTACATGGCTTCTGGTGGTGCCTTAGTGAGAATTTAAGTCAGATACTTTTCCTTCTCACATGAGCTGAAACCAGCAGTGCTGAGAGCTTGCCCTGGGAAATGGAGCACACAGAGAGGGAAGGGTCCCCTTTCCCGGATTCTCCCAAGGAGAGTGCTGATGGGTTGGCTTTGGGTTAGCCACTGGCTCCCAGAGGATAACAGAAAGGAAACTGCAGAAAGACACATGGTTAAACACAAATGTCTCATGTCATGGAATACCGCTTACTGTCGTGGGGATTTACAACAGAAAAAGTACTGCCTTTTTCTCCTTCCTTCTCTACCCCTCTCAGGCAGCTGCCCCTGGATCTACAGCCCTGAGGTGGTGGGAAAAGAGGGTGCCCACTGGGGAAGGAGAGATTAGAGAGTGTGGCACTCAGGGAAATTAATCCTGAGAGGCGTAGAGAATTACTAAAATATTTTGAGCAGGAAAAATCAATGAATCAAATGCAAGAACCAAAGATGGTAGGACGCTATCCAAAGTGGGGACAGAAAGGCCCGGATTCATGTCGCTGCAGCAGAGAACGAGGAAACAAGTTTTAATGAACTGCGTGTCACAGATGTAAGTCACAGGAGTTTTGACGAATGGAACATAGAGGAAAAGGGAACACAGAAATAAAGCAGGACTCTGTCATTTCTTGCCTGGGAAACTGGGGAAAGATGAGGTCTGTGGAACAAAATAGGAAAGTTGGAAGAGGAGACTAATTTGGGGCAGAAAACATTTTTAAAAGCATTGGGTTTATCAAAGTTTAATGTGTTGCATCTTAGGGCTCAGTCACAAACCTTGGTATAAATTTATGTATTTTATAGAACACTATTACTTGAAGGAAATACATGTATTTTGTTGAGTGGTAGAAATGAAAGGACATCTTTTGATTCTACTTCATAAAGAAAAACATGTTTTGCATATAT
This sequence comes from Smutsia gigantea, assembly GCA_032199065.1. Taxonomy (NCBI): domain Eukaryota; kingdom Metazoa; phylum Chordata; class Mammalia; order Pholidota; family Manidae; genus Smutsia; species Smutsia gigantea. The sequence goes on from JAVSCE010002966.1 coordinate 117,099, forward strand.
ACATCGAAAGGAACATTTAATGCTATACATTCAGGGGTGTTGATAATCACTGGAAGTAGTATTATTTCTTTAGTTCACATTGCTCTGCCAAACTCTCTGATTATTCTACCTTGAATATAATTTTGTGTGTGTAATAGAGCATTTACAGTAAGAATTACTTTTCCAAAACTTCATCATTTAAATTATTCAAGTTGCTACCATGGCCAAAGAGTAGATGGTTCCAGGAGGGTTCATGAGACCCTACAGGTACCTTCGCAGCTCAACAGAAATGCCAGGATAAATAGTTTTCTTTTGCTTTAATTGTTCTGTACCTTATAGATACTGTGATTATATTTTATGAAACAAAAATCTGAGTACCTAGCTTAAAAGTAAGACAGATTCTTCAAAACTGAACCTGGAAATTTTATGGATAGAAGAGGATGTATAAAACTGATACCAAAACAGAGTTTCCTGGGATAATGCTTCTCAGAGAATGACACCTGACTTCTCCAACCATGAAGGAGAAGGAGAAAAATGACCCATAGCTTTTTTTCATATTAGTTGGATTATCAAAAATTCTATTTTGGGACAGTTTTAGCTGAGTGTGGCCATGAAGAAGTCCTTAACTCAGCTGTATTTCTCTTTTATCCCTGACTTTAGCATGGATCACATGAAAAGGGCATTTTCCATGTCATGTTTGAAAATACTGTCTAGTAAATATTATTTACAATTTGTTGTATAAAGATCTATATGATGAATTTCTTCTGCATGCTTTTACCTAAAAAGCTTTGATCCTCCTTCAAAATTGCTATGTTTCTTTTCATATATTAAAATTATGGAATTTATCACTATTTCCAATTTTTTTTGCATGACCACATAACTCAAAACTAAACATACTGGTCACTCACAGAAATTATATTTGCTTCTCTGACATATGTCATGACTTAGAAAATTGTGTTTCTATGTGGACCACCCCATTGCCTCCATTCATTAAAGTTGCATGCTACCAAAAATTCCTTTTGGAAAAAATCAGGAGTGTACATCATAAATACCGTTTATTATTTATAAACATATAAAACAATGTATCTCCATATAGGAAGAGACAGTAAAAATATGCAAATATATTATAACAACAAGATGCTAGGTGTTAAGGTGATATTCTTTTGCCCAGAACTCAAGAGAAAATTGTAAATCCTACAGTGCCTGTAAAAGCAGTAGACCCTACTTACATAGTAGCATTTTTTTATGCATGTGTTTCATTAGGGAAATTTTGAAAGATGTTCAGATCTTTGTTTTAATTGTTCAGTTTTGCTGTAGACATGAGTTTTGTAGGCCTGTGAAGGCATTAAACCTGGAGTATTGATTTTGCTTGCAAAAATCCACGTAGATTTAAAATGGAAATTTATGTGCAAGAGAAAGGGGTGAGGATGGTTTGGAACTAGTGGAAAGATTGAAGTTTGCCCAAATCTTTCTCTTTGTAAGTTTGCTCCCTTTGTGTACATTTGCACCCTTATCACTGGTATTTATAGAGCTTAATTTTAATTTTAGTTTTAAATTTAACTTTAACATAGGACTTTAATTTTAAAGACACTAGCATAGGAGCCACTCTTCAGAGGAGCGGAAAATACATTCTAGGCGTTTCCCCAGTCCCTGAAGGATGGGGCGGGTCTGGCCTTTTCATTCTTGCTCTTGTGTTTGATCTCTGTTAAGTCATGATCTCCCACTGACATTGGCTAAGTGTTCTGCAGTTGTAAGCCAGCTTTCACACATATATCATTAGCTTCAACTCTCACAACAGTTCCATATGTATTATCAGATTCAATCGACATAACAGTTTGTTATCTCAGTATTTAGTACAGAAGTCTAAGATTCCAGAAAGCTAAGAAGTAGTTTTCCCACATTCACAACCTTAGATGGTAGAGTCAGATCAAATCTATGTTTGGGGATTCAACATTCTATACTCCCCCTACTTAATAGAACAAGATTCTGTAGTAATATTGGCATCAGCAAAGGAATAGGACAATGGCTTCAGGATTAGACTATCAGCTGTGACAGAAAGTGTGGATCGCATTGGACTGTAAATTCTGGAGCTCCTCAGAATGTTGATGAATTTGCCCTCTATTAACTGTGAAATAAATAGGTTAGAGAGTGAGGAAATGTGGACTTTGTTCCCAGAGTCATTACTGACCAACTCTGGGCTTTGGATAATGATTTTTGGTTCATGACACCAATTACTGTAATTTTCACTCATACAAATCTACCTGTCGCCATGTCCCACCTCTCTGACTTGTAAACTCACTGAGAGATTTTCTTCTATTCAGTGTCTTATTTTTCTTTCCATGATAGCAGTGTTGTAAGAATTAATTAATACACTTATTATAACATTCAACTAGTTTATCCTCATGGGTACTTTGCTCGCTGGGTAGTGCGATACCCTGTCAGGGCCCTGCAAGTTGGAAAAAGAGAAGTAAAAGATGCAATGTATCCTTTTGGTTCTTAATAAAGAGCTGCTGACTGAAAAACAGCCACATGTTTTGGAGGCCCCTGTCTGACAGACTGAAGGTCATGGCTGACAGAGCCGCTATGCCAGTGCTTCTCAAACTTCTTGTTACATAAATAACACCTGTTTGTTGGGAAAATGCAGATTCCTAGCCCCACACACCTCATTATACCTGGTAAGTCTAGGATGAGACCAGAAGACTCATTTGAATAAGTTTTGCAGATGATTCTGAATTCAGAGTCCACTGTTCTGGCAAACTGTAACATTTCCCAGGATGCAGGGCTTTCCATCACGGGCAGGCTGGGATGGTTGGTCACTGGGATGCCAGTGCAGATGATCAGGTTTGGACTTTCTAAATACTGTAGGAATTTTGGCATGGTTATGAATTTGGCCCTATTTAGGATTGAACAAGGAATTTTGTAGGTTTGATCGTTAGCAGTTCTCCAAAGCTGTAGACCTTGGAGTACCTACTATCTACAGGTGAGTACGGTATCTGCATTTTAACAAGATTCACAGGCAAACTCAAGTTTAATGATCACCATCGAGTCTCAGAACCAGAGCTGGTTAACTTGAGAACAAATGCAATTACCAAATTAGCTTCTTGGGTGAGAGTGAGAAGTTGTCTATGATGTTTTCTGAGAGGAGATGCATTTGTTCTACAACTCCTAAGAGGCTGCTGCCAGGATCCAATTTTCCACCCTAAAGGTTAAGATGGTTTGGGATTTTGTTTTTGATTTTTTAAATGAATGAAGTCCCTTTTTGGGGTTTAAAGTCCTCGCTGGGCCCACTGAAAGTTTGTCTCTGTCTTTGAGACAATTTAGCCCTGGAGTCAAACCTGAAAAAAAAAATCAAATTAAAATAGTTTTAAAGAACACCCTGGCAAATGTATAAGTCACTCTCCTTTATTTCCTATTCTGTCCCATTTCTTTCTTCTATCTGCAAATAATATATCTGCTCAAGAAACAGGGCAAACATTATAACTGTGGAGCACAGGGCAAAGGAGTTCTGACTCTATAACCCTTCTGGACTGATGCAGATGAACTGGCCAGAAAGCCAAAGTGCCTCTTGGTTCATATGATATGAATTAGAGTGTGGATATTACGGGGTGGAAACAGGCTATGAGATCATCAGTTCACTTTCCTCTTCAAGCAGCAATTAAATCTGTTTTCTTTTTCTCAGCTCACTTCTTGCTCAAAAAAAATGAGCACGTCAGCTCCTGTGAGAGGGTGAGCCCACACATGGGGTGCTGCTCTCTGAACATGGGTGCCGATGGGGAGGTGGAGGCAGGAAAGAAACAGGAGAGAAGTGGGAATCACAGGTAACCTGAAGGAGGACGTGCCTGCTCCCTTCCGCTCAATGGAACAGCTCGGCAGTCAAGCGTCCCTCTGAGAAACACCCGCATCTATCCCAAGGATGTGCTCCAACAGCTAGTCCTAAAGGCCATCGCTGCCTGCAAGGAGTGTGCTTTGACCACGGTGCCGGATAACAGAGATTCCCCATGAGCTCCGTGCCAGGACTCAAGGTGGGAATGAGAAAACTGCGAGGGCAAAAACAGAAAATTGGAAAAGAACAGAACAAAACAAGCCACAGTTTCACTGGAGCCTTCAGGGATCATCTCTATGAATTCTTTTATAAAATATCTTGTAATCATCTCAACACAGGAGACCCACATGTACTACATATATTATTTCTTACCTAACTTTGAGAGTTCCTTTCTCTCTCCTGCACGTACTCTTTTCCCTTAGCTGAGTATCACCTCAGTGAGCAGCTCCCCAGATTTCCTATGTTCTGGAAAGGGAGCTAACCTGGCAGAGTTCCGTAAGTTTTCTTCATCATGTCCACATTCTCCTGAGTTTTTCTGTCAGCACTACCTCCCCTGGAACATTGAAAAAACTACAGAATTGCCTTTTTCTGGGTCTATGTTATTACATTCTTTTCTATCTCCTACTTAATCCTTCAGATGGGTTTGGTCTGACACTGTGCATTTGGAGATTTTTACTGTGCTTTGGTGAGCTACCAACACACACACAACTACCTTATTTTTCCTAGTGGGGCAGTTTGGATCATAAGCTAATTGTATATTCCAGAGATAAGCATGTAATAAGCCTTTCTACTACCAGAGCATGATTTTATTTTAGTAGTCTATTAGGTAGACAACAGGCCTTGAGTCCTAAGTAGATATACATTGATAAGTAGATCTGCTTACAATTAAAAATATTGAAAACATAGTTTGTGATTTTTTTCACTGCCTCAATTTGATCATTGTTTGGCTTTAGGTTTGGATTTGGACTTTTCAGTTGGGTCTGTTATCTTCTCTGAATGACGGAATTGAATAGTTCATTACATGAGTCGTTCTGCATTTATTTCCCTTTAAATAATTCAATAATTAAGAACATCTCTGGAAACCTGAGACATACTTCCAGGTAAATAACTTTGGATAAAACAAATACTGTGCAATGCTGCAGACAAATACAGCACTTGCCAAAGTGTGGTTATCTTTTACAGTCAGTGCTATGATCTGATTGATTGATTGAGTCCCACCTTTTTAAAAATTGAGTTACTTAGAGTAAAATGTGAAACTCCTAGCATATAGCTCCAGGAATGCCGACATGGGTGTACAGTGCTTGGCAGAAAATGTATCTGATCGTCACACTCAAAAGGCATGTTATTTTCTTCATATATGGCCAATTATTTTTATAAATTACATAAAACTGATAAGAAAACAGAGATTTGCTATCTTCCTGGGAAGATCCATTCAAAAAGACATGTTCAGATCATTCCGTGGGAACTTTGGAGTTCAGGAGAAGTCAGTCACCTCTGTGTGCTGTTTTTTAGGAATTCTTTAGTCCAAAGGTGAAATATGGAGTCTTAGTATAAGATAAAGCCAGTCAGAAGTTATATGAACTAAGCAGTTATTTCAAGGTAATGAACCAAAGTAGAAAAAGAAGTGGAATGGCATTATCAGAGCCCATATGCACCAGACAGTTATGGAGATTATATTACTCAGGCCACTGCAGTTAATGAAGAATGTCTTAAAGAATAGAAATTGGATGTGGAGTCTTACCAATATTAGAGAAAAAAAGTTTGTGGTATTTCTTAATTGCTGCTGTTTACTAGCAGCATAAGGATTAGGTAATATTCAACATTGCCAGGTCCTAATTTTGTTCAAGATGAATGAATGTCATTCAACCCTGAAGAACTCAGAGGTAATCCTCATAAATATCTGAGTGAAGCCAATCAGGGTGAAAGAAACTGTGTCTCAGTAATTCTTGTTGGCATTGTGCTGGCCAAGTCCCTTCAGCCATCTGTTGAGAGGTGGTGGCAATAGTCAGTTGGCTTGGAGTCCTGAAAATCAGGTTCCTTAAAGGAGAAATACTTGAAATTTAAAAGAAATAGTAATATCAAAGATTATGTTAAAGCAAAGAGATAGGGTTTGGATGATGAGACACGATTCAAGTGGATTCCAAAAGGTTGGTGGGTGAAATCAGGTACACAGCACCGTTGACTGAGTTCTTGAAGCCAGGTTGTCAGTGCTCTTGGCAATGCTGTCTGGTGCTGATTAGCTCTCATATAGAGAATGAATGACCTGAGCTTTCTGCCAGACTTTGTTAGTGGCCCAGACAGTGCCTTGTCTTGGGATAAATCCAGCCTTTGCACAACCCACTGCTTGGTAAGTCCTTCACAGTTCATGTCAAGAAACCAAACTTCAGCTGTCAAGAGTCTTCAGATCTTGGAGAAAAGCGCCAGCAGCAAGACAACTTAGAATCCCCCCTAGGAATCCTGGAAATCAGGTTTCAGTTCTCAGGCATGCTGAGTCAAGGAGAGGGGGAAAAATTGGGAAATGTTTGTTTGGAGGGTTATAGCCAGATACTGAAGGCAATGGGAAGGTAGGAAAATTTGGTCAAAGTAACAGAATCCAGTCCAATTTACAAGGAGGTACCAGATACCAGACTGGTTTTTCCACACATGGGAAGGAAGTCATTTAAATCTCTCCAGAAAATTCAGAGTTGCATATTTATGTGCACATTATATAAATGTACAAAATAGTCCAAAGACAACAAACATGCCTAAAGTCTGATAAACTGAAAGGGTGTGCTACAGTTTCTATTACAAAAATATTCCTTCTATAATCACCCCAAAGATACTCCCAAAGAAAGATTATTCTTGATCACAAAATAATGCTGGTATCATCTGATTTGGTCTGGTTGCTTACATAGATGCAACAGGGATGCCAATTTGCCATACAGAGCTTCATATGCTTGTTTTTATGGAAGGTTTAATAAAAAAACCCCTCAGATTGGATTTAGAAGACTAGGATGCTGAGCCAAGAACTCACCAAAAGATCTTTACCTGTAGCATCTAGAAATTTGGGTGAACTCTATTCCAAAGGTCCCTAAAATATTCCAGACTTCCTTGGCCTGCCTGGAAGCAACCTTCCACACGCACCTGTAAGGCTGGGCATGCTGCAAACCAGGAGTCAGGCCAGTTTTTATCCCAAGCTTTGTAAACATGGCTCCAAAATGTCAACTTCAGTTCCTTAAAAGTGTCTGGTTGTTATCTGATTACATAAGTATCCTTCTCATTGAACAGACCACAGCTGAATGCTTACTGTGTTAATGTGTGCCCTGCAAACAGGGAAGACAGATTCATATTGAGCCTATACACAAACTGCATTGTCATGAAAATAAAAATACTCAAAAGAGTTTCTGAGTTTTCCCACACTTAGGCAGGGAGAAAAAGATATCATTTACAAATATTTCATTTCAATTTCAACAGTGTATTCTATTGAATTGTTATGAGTTTACATAATAGTTTAAGAAAAAGAGGTTCCCTATGTTCAGAAATAGACCATTAAAGCATCAAAAATGTTGCAAAACCTACATGCATCCCTTATTAGTTCATTCAGTCCTAGGTAATTCTTACTCTGCTCTATCACGGTTTAGCAGTCTCATGAACACATCTCCGCCAGGGTTCTGGGAATCCTGCCTCAGTTCACCAGCATGCTTTCAATGTTGTATAAGCATTGCCATCAGCAAGCCCAGAATCCTAAGTTCCTGCCTACCCTGTGCCATGGGGTTCTGACATGAGACTTTGTTAAACACAAAGTACTCTGGCCTGTAGCTGATTTTTTAAAATTAAAATATCATTAATATACAATCCAATAGTTTCACATGAGCAAAATTATGGTTTCAACATTCACACTTATTATCAACTCCCCCCATTGAAGTCACTGTCCATCCACATAGTAAGATGCCACAGAGCCACTCCTTGTCTTCTCCATGCTCTGCTGCCTTCCCCGTTACCTGCATATATTGTGAGTGCTAATCATGTCTTTAATCCCCTTCTCCCTCCCTCCCCACCTGCCCTTCCCTTTGGTAACAGCTGGTCCCATCTTGGAGTCTGTGAGTCTCCTGCTGTTTCATTCCTTCAGTTTTGCTTTGTTGTTATACTCCACAGATGAGTGAAATCATTTGGTGCTTGTCTTTCTCTGCCTGGCTTATTTCACTGAGCATAAAACCCTCAAGCTCCATCCATGTTGTTGCAAATGGTAAGATTTGTTTTCTTTTTATGGCTGAATAATATTCCATTGTGTATATGTACTACGTCTTCTTTATCCTTTCATCTATTGATGGACACTTAGGTTACGTCCATGTCTTGGTTACTGTAAATAGTGTTGCGATAAACATAAGGGTGCATATGTCTTTTTGAATCAGGGATCTTGTTTTCTTCAGGTAATTTCCTAGGAGTGGAATTCCTGGGTCAAATTGTATTTCTATTTTTAGTTTTTGAGGAACCTCCATATTGCTTTCCACAATGGTTGAACTTCCTTACATTCCCATCAGCAGTGTGGGAGGGTTCCCCTTTCTACGCATCCTCACCAGCATTTGTTCCTAGTCTTTTCTATGTTGGCCACCCTCACTGGTGTGAGGTGATATCTCATTGTGGTTTCAATTTGCATTTGCCTGATGATTAGTGATGTGGAGCATCTTTTTGTGTGCCTGTTGGCCATCTGAGTTTCTCCTTTGGAGAAGTGTCTGTTCATATCCTCTGCCCATTTTTTAATAGGTTTATTTGCTATTTGGGTGTTGAGGTATGTGTGTTCTTTATGTATTTTGGATGGTAAGCCCTTATTGGATATGTCGTTTAGAAATATATTGTCCCATACTGTAGGATGCCTTTGTGTTCTGCTGATGGTGTCCTTTCCTTAGAAGCTTTTTAGCATGATATAATCCCATTTGTTCATTTTTTATTTTCTTTCCCTTGATCCATAGGCCATTCTTAAAGTACATAAGCATTTAAGAACAGACTCATGTTAGAGGTTATAGTCACCTAGAAGATAACTTATATTATGGGCAAGTATATTACTCCTAAGAGATGCTTTATTCATTTTAAATTGCAGAATTTAGGTTAATGCAGTTGTGCTCTTTTAACCAGTTTACCAGCATATGCAATACAAAATTCTTTGCAATGTTCAGCCTAATAGCTATCAACACAGCAAATGCAAGATATTTTTACAAATGCTTATGTGACATACCTGCAGATGCCTTGCATGAGAAGAGTATTTTAAATCACCTCTATTTGACTCCAGGTTAGAGATCCATCATCCCAAGGCCTCTGGAATACAGTGAACGATATGAAAGTGTTTGAGGCATCTGAACAACTCAAAGGGAACTACAGAACCCCTGTAATAAAAGCATGCCATTTACATACCATTCTGAGCTCCATTTGCTCTGTAAATCTTAAAAAGCTGGATTAACTGTTTTTCTAGTTTACTGCACAACAGAAATTGCAGTTCAATTAGGAGCAACCCTAGATGTGGGAGAAGATTTTGAGGCATGCCACGGTCATAGACATTCTGACAGCAGGGAGAAGTCACAGCTGCCAGCCTGACACTGAGGAATGCAGAAACTCCCCAGCATATGCAGAGATGCGCTGCGTGCTTTAGCACAGACCAAAAATGGAGATACATAATGATGAGTTATCAGGAAAATGACTACTTTCTGTGCTGTGTCCTCTGTTAAGGAAGGAAGTGAAATGTACTCTCTGCCTTTGGATGAATTTCTAGCAAAACAAAAAAGTTAAACCATTGGAAAATGGTGGTACAAACTTTATATTCGTCTAGAATATCCACTTACATAATATGTGGTTTCATCATAAAAATTCCTCATCATCTTCCTTTTTCTCCTAGGATTTTATTCAGAAAAAAGTTTAGGATTATAAAAATACACAAACCCTAACGTACCAACAATTTGCATATGAGAACTCAAGCTCCTTTCCTTCAAGTGTGTGGCTTTGGGCCATGCATATACTTGAGACTGAGCATTCACATCTGTAAACTCCAGCTTCACTTACAAGCATTTGGTTTCAGTGGAGGTCGCACAAGCATAAGGAAAAGTGAGATCAGATTGACCGATTATGTGATAAAGGAGTTGTTACTGATATTCATGCCTCTCATAGTGGAGAGCACTTAGGATTCTGGGGTAATATTTTTACAAGATCAAAGTCTAAGAAACCTGCTGTCTTGAAGGAGATATTTTTTAAGGCACTTGTTTGGATATCATGTACTGTAAAGCCTGGATTGGACTCCAGGATAGATGCCCATCATGTTAAACCTACTGGAAGGCAGTTGGATATGTGGAAGTATATAAAGCATCTGAATAACATAAACAGAACTACAGAACCCTGCAATTCACAGGTTCTCTTTCTGACTCTGTTTGCACTGTAGATCTGAAAAAATTGGGTTATGTATTTTTGTATTTTATTGCAGATTAGAAGCAACCAATGACATGGGAGGATTTAGGAAGGGGTGGTGGTTAAATGCATTCTGACAGCACTGAGAAGTTAAGCTGACAGCTTGACATTGAACAGAACAGAAATTGCTTCAAACTCACACCTTACCACTTGGTGGGGATGAGAAAGGATTACACATCAAAATATTTCCAAAGATATCCCCAATTCATCTTGTTCTTTCACCCTGACTGTACTGGATCTTGACCTTGAGGTGTTCTGATGGGGCAGCTCAGTGGGTTAGGACTGGCTTTCCCCCTTTCTGCTTCATGTGGAAACAAGCTGGTGACAAATAGAAACTGATGATGTGCTCACAGACTATGAGAGAGAGAACATTGTGAACAGTGCACAAAGGCCAGTCATAGCAAAGTTGGGGGAGCAAGTTGGGAGCCTGGGAGAATTCTCTGAAATTTGTCCTGCGAGGGCACACACATTTACCTGTAGACTCCCTAAGTAGCAAATTCTCACTGCATGTGAGGGCTCCTTGTTAATGTTACCATTTGTTTGTTTTTCCATTTTGGGGAGAAGGGATTTTTTTTTTAATTTTTACAAAAAAGGATGGTAACTTGAGCCTAAGTATAATGTAGGGAGATGCTAAGGAGAGGATTTACACTACACATTCTCACTTAACTGGTGTCTATTCTCTTCAATAGAGCTGTGCAGATAATGGAAATGCTTTATAATCTGTGTTGTCTATTTGTAGCTATCAGCCACGTGAAGCGACTGAACATTTCAAAATTGGCTAGTGTGATCAAGGACCCATTTTTAATTTAATGTTACTTGATTTATTTTTAAATTATGTGGCCAAAATGGCTTGTGGTTATAGTATTGGTCAATACAAGCCATCTTATAATATTTAAATGTCAAAATAGTTCAAACAAATGTACAGTTTACAATCCAGAAAATACGTAAGAAAGACTTGTTCATGTAGACAATATAAAGAGCTCATAAAAATCTAAGAGGTTTTTCATTTTAGCTGAATATATGGAAAATGGCATCAAAGCTGTGAAAGTCACTCTACGCTCCTGCTGACGCCTGCCGTGAGGGGAGTAACAGGGGCAGGAGCAGAGGAACCACTGAAGCGTCCATTGTGGATTTTCACTCGAGACGCATCAGGGGATTTAGACAGATTGTTTTTTCCTTAAGATGAAGGTGCTGCAGAAAACTTAGAGACGCACCTAAGAAAATATTTATTTTAATACTAATATCTATTATGCAGGCAGTGTAGCTGATTTTAGAACTCCTTTCAGAGAGAAAAGTGTAGGTTCATGTCCCCATTAGTCCTCACAGAATAAAATATTGCATAAAAATAGTTTACTTGTTTTAAAGAATGACTTTTTAATGAATAAACTAAGAAAACTGTTACATCTAATGCATTATTTATAATTTACTTATAAATATATAAACATATTTACTAAATGTAATAATTGTCATTTATTATACTTTGCTTTGTTCATTAATATTAAAATATCACAGTCGTAATCAAATTCTGAAGGTGGCATCAAAGTGAATGCTTTTAAGACAAATAAAACACACTGTACATGTAGTGAAACTTTCAATAACATAGGTTTGCATCAATAGTAAGCCAGGAGTGGATGTGTCTGCTACTCATGCAACTTGAATTTCTAGACTGATGGAAAAGCAATTTTTATTCAGAATATATTCTTACCCCGTCTATCTCCTCATTTTCAAAATTGGCTTATTATGTAATTAACAAGTGGACGCAGCAGCAATTGTGTTCAAAGAACATACAGATGGGACTGATACAGTGTAGACAGCACGTGCTCACTTAGGGTAAAATTCCTTCTTCAGTGGTAACTCCATTGAACCAACATAATTCAGCGGATTGAGTTCCTTTTGATTCTGTTGGTTTGGAATATCAAAATACATGCTTTGTGTCTCTTAAGAATATATAAGGAAGTCAGAGCATCTAATTACAAAAATAATTTCTAAAATTAGAATAAGAAAACATTGCTTATATTAATATCTGATATTTGATAATCTTATATAATTTATATGGTAAGAGATATTAAATAACATTAAGGAGGAAAATGTTCTATTTTTAATCTTTATTGTTGAAGAGAGTATGTTTTAAAAGTCTAAAAATATTTATGAACTGGAGTTTTAATTGGTAGGACAGCCAGTTAAATATTTCCTCCTTGGTAGTGGTGGTAGGTAGTGGCAGGTCGCACATTTACCATGAAATACAGTTCTGTCCTCCAAAGGCACAGAGAAGCTTAACTCCCTGAAGTACCCATTCCCTATTTAAATACTGAGTCTTTAAAGAGCATCTTACCATATTTCCAAACTGTGTGATCTCTACTTCTCATCCCACCTTTAGTTTGTTTAGGCAATGTCATTGCTAAAAGGGGAAATCATATTTTCTATTCTAAATACTGACAACCTAAGAAAATGATATACCTTATCACAGACAAGTCTATCATTTACTGAAACATGAAGTCATATATAAAAGAACGGTTGTTTTCTTAGCTTTCCCCACTGTAGCTCCAAGTGGAGGCTGTCTTTGCCAGGAGTAAGTTCGCTATGAATTCAGTGATATGGAAGGAAGACAAGGGCGAGAGGTTGGGAATGAAAGGGTTTATTCTCAAAGCTCAGTCTCTCGTGACTCTGAACCCCAACTGCTCAGCTCTCTCTCCCCACTTAGGCTCAGCCACTCTACCCACAGGGCAGGCCTCTGTGGGGGTCCCTGGTGATGGGTGGTGTCTGACCAATTACATACCAGGAACAGAGGGGAGGAGAGAACGTGGGCTTCCCCTTCACCCCCACCCCGGAAGGGCAATCCCGTGACTGACGGGCTGCTCTGCTGCTGGTAAACATCCTATAAATATGCAGACCTGCTCTTATTATACACAGACAGCGGGCCCGGCTGGAATCCCGGTCAGAAACTTCCATTTTCCCTACACCCACAACGAAATTTCTTTTAGACTTTCCTGAGTTTTCTTCTATCAAACACTGAACGATACCTTATCATGGAAAGTAAGTAGATCCTTAGTAGGACTGGATGGAAATGTAAAAACATCTACTGTTAGTAAAGAAGCAGTAACTGGTTGCCTACACTGCCCACTGCATTGACACGGGGCTTCTGGGTGTGTAAATGTAGAAAACAGTGATACCCCACCAAGGTTTGGCAATGTAGCAGATGCCACAGACATACAAATAATCAAATATTATCTTAGTTGGTATAAAATTAATGCCATAGAAAAAGTAAGGTCAAAATAGTGTGTGAGTAATTTAGAGTAAGTAATGATGAATTCTGTTTGGAGTAAATAATTGCTATTGGAAACAGAACATCTAATTTGGATATTAAGATTTGTGTAATTTTGAGGGAATAAGGGAAGAAGAACATCTCAGGCTGAGAAAAAAGGTAAATCTTGGATTCCTACACAATCATGAATTTTAGCAGAAAATGGAAAACCTGGGGTGTGAAGTACACGGGAATCTATAGTAGAAGATGAGTTTGAAAGGTAGATTGAAGGTCCAGTTGAGAGGTGTTTATATAAATTATAGGTAATACAGTGTAATAAAGTTTTTTTAGAGTTCCATTTATTTTTATTCTGAAGTCCTCACAGCAACATACAGTATTTATTGCTTTGTTTCCATTTCTTTTTTAAAAATTGCCAAGAGCTACTGATTAGCTACTATGTGAAATGAGTTAAGAGATGTAACAATTATCTTTATCTTAAGAGATGAAAGAAACATCTCCTGACTACAGCCTCTGGAAAGCATGGCTCTGATCAGCGCCCACACTCTGGCTTTGAATTCTTAGAGGCATGTATCACTTTCAGAGTTACAAAATTATGTGTTCCCTCTGCTTAGCAGAAGCAGTAGAGTTTTATTATTGTATCCCTGTAATCTATGGTTTCAAATGAGAACAAGGAAAACAAACAAGATAAATTGTTCCTCACATGTTGCTCATGATTCTCAACATGCCTGCTGTTTCTCACTTCCATGGCTTTTCTAGTACTATTCCCTCTCCATCTCTTTTTCCTTAGCTAATCCCTACTGACTTCTTACACTGTACATTCACTACTCCAGCAAGTCTGCTCTGCGGATCCCCATCTCACCTTACTAGGCAAAGAGTTTCTCCTCTGTATTTATTAGTATCATCATCATTCCTTACACTAGTTAATGGTTTTACCACCCTCTCCTAATTGTTGTCTGTCTTCCCCTGTGTACAGTGAGTTCCTTGTGTTATTCATATTTGGATCCCAAACAGTCTAGTGCCTGATATATAAAAGATGATCAGTAGATGTTGAAAGAATGGATGAATGAGTAGCAAGGTTCCCCTCTCTAGAGCCTACTCTTAGAAAGTCTACAGAAGAATGGCATGTCACTGAGACACCCCATGGTGTTCCTTCTCACTCACTGCAAGAAGGAATAAATGACTTAATCACAAGTGTGCTTCTGGCAGTCTTTGGCTGAAGTCATTGCCACCTTCTTTTTAAATGAGCTACAATGATATACAACGTTATACTAGATTCAGGTGTACAACATAATGATTCAATATTTGTATATATTGTGAAATGATCACCCAGGGAGTCTAGTTAATATCCTTCCCCATATGTAGTTGGACATTATTTTCCTTGTGATAAGAACTTTTAAGACCCAGACTCTTAGCAACTTTCAAATATACAATACAGTATTATGAGCTACATTTACCAGGCTGTACATTACATCCCCAGGACTCATCTCATAACTGCCAGTGTGCACCTTCTGGCTGCCCCCACCCATTTTGCCCCCTCTGCCCTGGCAACCACCCATCTGTGTCTATGCATTTTTGTTTTGTCAGCACTTACCTCCTTCTCTCATGGTGGTTCCTTTCTGGACAATACTTTCTAAAAAATAGTCTTTTACATTTCCATTCCACAAAGGGGGGCGTGAAATTTTAACAGCTTCTGGGTTCCATCTCCTGAAGGCAGCAGGCAGTTTGAGGTGAAACCTCAGAGGACAATTCCTACTTCCTGATGGCTTGGGGAAGGAACCCACTCTTCTTATAAATTAACTGTGGCAAAAGGATCAGAGTGCAAACCCATGACCATGCTGGTGGGAGGCAGGAATGGAAGCCATTTCCAGAGACAGGGGTGCTTGGCAGATGTAGTTGCAAGCTACAGCTTCCTTCCAGGTCTTCAGCTTCTAGATGTCCATTTGAAAAAAGGCAGAAAAGGTGGGGAGTTCAGCTCAAAAGCATGTCACATTTTAAGTGAAATGAGCATGGTGTTATTTGTTATGAATATAAATGTGTTTTGTTCTGTGAAATTATTCCTGAAAAGCAGACTGTGAACACGTTTTTTTGCATCACAATCAACTCCCTTTATAGTTCACTGAAAGAGCTATTTGAAAGTGATGTGTACGTGGTTTCATTTCTATGTGAGTAGGTATCTTTTTGAATAAGGAATTCTTTCTAAAATGAATAACTAAACTACAGTTGAGTGTTATTGTTTCTGGATTTTTATATAACAGCTACATTTAGAGAAATTTATCCAATTTTCATAGAATTAAAATTAACTTCTGATCACAGTTTAAAACTGGATCAAACTTATAATAAAAAAGCACATCTTCCAATCTTCCAATAGCTAATAATACCCCTGAAATCCAAAGGCCAATGGGATAATAATGATAAAAAATATGACTGATTAATCTGAGACACATTTTAGATCTTGGTCTGCAACACCTTAAAATGTAGAAAGGAGGAATTTAAATACATTTGTGATGACAAAAAGCAAATTATCTGGTTTAATTTTATTTTCTTTCCAGGTTCTCGCTCTTCAGAGTTCTCTGGCCCTTGCTCAGAGAAGATGCTAGGTGTCTTGGAAAGAAAGCTTTTGGCAGTACAAATAGGAATCGCGTTGTTTTCATCTTGCATGCGTGCTATGACACCTTCCATCTTTCTGTACACCAGATGTTCAGTGATTCATCTGGCACCCTGTTGCAGGACTGCCCATAATTACTCCCGTGAGCCATCGCACCACACACTAGCACTGCTCTCAGACACAGGAATTATCAGTCAGCCCTCCGTGCCAAGGTCACGGCCCCGGGGCAGCTCAAGCCTGGCGCTGACAGCTGGCAGCAAGCAGAGCACTGTGGCAGGGAAGCTGCACCACCCGCAGAAGATGCGAAAGCACCAGCTCCCACTGATGCAACCACTGCCACCCCTGCCATGTGCATGGACTGCTTGGCAGCCTGCTCACCGCTCGCTCCACCCAATAAAGTTTTCTTTTTCTCCCACCAGTAGAGAATCAGTGATTTATACTGTGTTTTAAATATTAATTAATGTTGGTGGAAAAAATGGTTGGAAAAGCAAGAATATGCAGGCAGGGAGTCTGTTAATAGGCTTGGGAAGACAACATGATTCAGCATCAGTGTGATTGAAATCAAGATGTATTCAAACGACAGGACACATTTAGAGATTTGAGGAAACAAAGAAAAAGTCCTGAGTAATTGGGAATACACGACACCCTCAACAGCAACAAAAATAAATGACAATAACTAAGGAGAAATTCTATGAAAAATGAATACATTCTACTTATTTTACATCTTTTAAACTCTAGCATGCATGATGTGAGATAAAAATCTAGGTAATGTTTGAGATTAAAGGTGGCGGCATGAGAGGTGAGACAGAGAACTCCTCCCAAAACTACGTACAGTATGAAAATATAGTTAATACAACTAACCCTGGAACATCAATAGGAGGGAAGGCTGCACAAGAATGCATACACCTGGAGAAAAGAGCAGACCTCAAGAAACAGGGTAAAGTACCAAAGCCTTGATCCGTTGGGACCCAAGCCCTTCCTGTACCGCAGCTCATGGAAGGAGGAGGAGAAACAGCGGGGAGAGGGTGGAAGCCTACAACTGCTGAACACCAAGCCCTGTGGTTCTGCTTTGGAAAACAAACCCACATTGTGTGGTGCTCTGGAGGTTGGTGTGGTTGGGGAGTGGGACAGGTGGAGCATTTGAGAGTCTGAGATTCTGGCCATTTGTGGAGGACAGGGTCCACATCTGGCCACTCTGAGACAAAGGAAAGGCAGGTGGTCTGAGAGGCTTCCAAGCAACGAGAGGGCTGCTGAAGGGGTGGGCTTTTCACGGAGCTTGCTACATGGGAGAAGGGATAGGTGGAAAACTTTTACTGGGTGCTCTCTGCCCAGCAGGTTGGAAACTATGAGGAGCTTCAGCTGCTCCATCACCTGCCTGTGTACTCAGCTCCGAGTCTCTCCACTTTGACATGCAGCCTGCTGTGCCTTCCTCTTGGCCTCCTGGCACCTGCTTGAAAACCAGCAGTCATTGTGCTGACATCAGGCCAGCCAGAGGGAACCCCACCTACAATAGCTAGAGTCGCCAACCACAGAGGCTTACACGTGTGTCCTCAGCCCACTGGCTCTGATAATAGGGACAGGCACTGCATCCAGGAATCAGGACACAGCTCTATCCTCCATCAGGCACCAGCGCCACTCCATTACGACCCACAAACTCACTCTAGGGGCTGAGCGGATCCACAGACTAGAGCTTCTGGACCCTAGTGGGCACCACATAGAAATATGAAACATCAAAGGAGCCTGGGTTAGACCAAAATCTCACAAACCCCAGAAAAAGGGCCAAATGAAACTGAACTCACCAATCTTCCTGAAAGTTCAAAATAAAAATCATAAACATTCTCATGGAGGTACACAAAAATATTCAAGAACCCAGGAAGAATTTAAGATGGAGATTCAATCATTAAGAAATTCCATATATGAAATGAAAGATACAATGGAGAAATTTAAAGGCAAATTGGATGTAGTAGAAGAGACAGTAAATGGAATAGAAATTAGAGAAGAGGAATACAAATAAGCTGAGGCACAGAGAGTATAAAGGATCTTTAAGAATGAAAGAATATTGAGAGAACAGTGTGACTAATCCAAATGGAACAATATTCACATAATAGGGGTACCAGAAGAAGAAGAGAGAGAAAAAGGTATAGAAAGTGTCATTGAGGAAGTGATTGCTGAAAACATCCCCAATCATGGTCATGAGGTAGTCTCTCAAGCCATGGAGGTGCACAGATATCCCAACACAAGGGACCCAAGTAACAGATCAAGTCATATAATACATTTTAATTATTTAGTTATCATCATTTATTTTTGTTGCTGTTGAGGGTCTTGTGTATTCCCAATTACTCCGGACTTTTTGTTTGTTTCCTCAAATCTCTAAATGTGTCCTGTCATTTAAATACATCTTGATTTCAACCACACTAGTGCTGAATCATGTTGTCTTCCCAAGCCTATTAACAGACTCCCTGCCGTCATGCTCTTGCTTTTCTAATCATTTTTTTCCCACCAAAATAAATAATTAATATTTAAAGGACTTGAAGAACTGGATCTTACGCTGCTCATGATGGAAGACAAGAAGCACTGAGTCTGCAGGGGGAACTCCCCAGGGCTCTGTGGCTCAGGATTTGGTAGCACCAGCTATTCCTACAAGTGTGGAGGCAGATGGGACTGAAAAGAGAAGGACTGACTGGAGTCCTTAAGGAGCAATTATATCCCCAAATCCTCTCCCCATGTCCACACAGGCAGACAGCTCTGTGGCCCCCACCCTAGAACAAGATTAGAGGCTAACAGGAAGTCTCTGGAACAGAATGACACCAGGCAAAAGGAAGATGGAGTACTACACTGAAAATAGGTCTACACTAAAAACAGCCACAGAAAACTAAACTACATGAGACCTTACATGCCTAATACTCAGATTCTCCCCACTCCCTGCTGGCTTGACCCCCAGATCACTGGTGGCTTGAATAGTATCCACCAGACAGGGACTGGGAGATTATTTTCTGGAGAGACCTTAAGATGCCCAAATGTGGGTGATACAGTGCCACAACAAGGCCGACTGCCACACAGGGAAGCCCTTTTACGCTCCCCTCGTGCTCAGAGTGTCCACGCATCTCTCTAGCTCTTCATTTCAAAATATGAATGGAAAGCCAGGGATCACCACAAATGGGGAAAAAGCCCCTAATAAAGGTAGAGACCAAAAAGGGGAAGAACAATTTTAAAAGAGGAAAACTAAAAACATAGTGTGATGATTAATTTAATGAGTCAACTTGATTGACTGGGTTAAGGGGTACCAACATACCTGGTTAAACATTATTTCTGGATATGTCTGTGATGGAGTTTCTGGATGAGATTAATAACGAATCAGTAAATTTCAGATCACCCTCCGCAGTGTGGGTGGGCCTCATCCAGCCTGTTGAAGGCCTGAGCGGAACAGAATTCTTTCTGTCTGCCTGACTGTCTGACTTGGAACATTAGTGTTCTCCTGCCTTCAGGCCTGGACCCAGACTGGATCTTACATGCACGACAACACTCTTCTCAGGCCTTCAGACCAGGACTGGGACTACGCCTCCTGCTGCCCTGCGTCTCCAGCCAGTCAGCTCCAGATCTTGGGCTTCTACTGTGGACTCTGCTTCTCCAGAAAACCCAAAGTAATACAGAGACTGTACAGGGAGAGAAAACCTAGATCACTCCCGAAGGAGAAAAATTAGAATGAAATCTTGTTTTCATTAAAAAGAAAAATTAAATAATACAGAACCTGATTTTTCCAGGTGGGGTTGAGTTCTGGAGGCCACAAATCATTGTTATATCTAAGATTTTTGCCAACCCCTGAAGAACCAATTTTCGACCCTTCAGGGGACAGTATTGCCCATGTGGAGAATGTATGCCTTAGGGAGATAAGAGGCATTGTATCCATGAAACAAGATGAAGTTGCTGCTTTAAAAGTTGACTCTTAAAGAATAAGAAAGCTTTCTTGGAATTTTTAAATGTGAAAGAAGAAATTTAAAATTTGATGTAAGGATTGAGTTGAATCTCCCCCAAAACAAAACAACTAAGAAACAAATGTGGAGAAAAGGAGGAAACAGATTGTAAAATTATAGCATCAGTTCAGGAATTTCATTTTAATAGTAAGAATTCCAGAAAGAGAAAAAATATATGGTGTGTGTGTGCATGTGATTGAACAAATAATTTGAGTAAGTTTCCCCAAACTGAAGGGTTTACATGTCCAAATTCACAGTGGCCATGGAGGGGCCAGCTCAATAGATGAAAATATCCCCAGCTGAGGCACCTCACCTTGGCTCCAGAAAACTGGGAACAAAAATATATTCTAAGACCCCCAATCTCTTACTCTGGGGAGTTGTCCTCTAGCTCCTAGTGGGTAAGAATCTTAAAGGTCCAAATGGCATTCCTATCAGATCTGACACAAGGATTGTAGCTCATTTATAAGTTCAGAGTTTTAGAAAGGAAATCTGAGGATGCTTACCACCCTCATTACTTTTTTTCTTAATATAAGAGCAATATGTGCTTATTACAAAAACCACAGACATTTCACCAAAGTATGAAGAAGAAAAAGGACTGGCTGTAACTGAACTACCCTGAACTAAATGCTGTAACCATTTTGGATTGGTTCCTTCTGTGGGTTTAAAAAAAATTATATATCATCTACCTATCCTTTTATAATATTATTAAACATAATTAAAACCATTCTAAGGTAGTTTTATACTCATGCTTACATATATTACATTATATTATGAGCATTTTATCATTAAAAGTTCTGACAAACAATAGTTTTAATGACTACACAATATTCTGACTTATAGAATAATTTGAATAACTTACCTCCTATTTGTAGATATTTGAGCTGTTGCCACCTTATCACTGTTCTAAACAGCACTGTGAGGAAAATCTTTGTATAAACACCCCTGATTACTTCCTTAAACTTGATTCTTAAGCATGGGTTACTGGATCAAAGATTATGTATGAATTTGTACAGTTTGCTGCATGATGCAGACGGGCTTCTAGACTTGCACTTGTGGCTAGTTACATTTAAATTTAAATGCAATTTAATGTCAGCTCCTTTTTTACCCTGGCCACTTGCCTTAGTCCACATGTGGCTGTGGCTACTGTGTTAGACAATCAAACAGAGAACACTTCCATCATTTCATAAGTTTTAATGAACAGTGTTGTTTTAGAGAAGCCACACGTTTTTAAAGATTATTTTGATATCATTGATCTACAATTAAATGTGCAATATTATGGTGATTACACTACCCCCTTCATCAGGTTCCCCCCAACAACCCCATTACAGTCACTGTCCATCAGCATAGTGAGATGCTATAGAGTCACTACTTGTCTTCTCTGGGTTGTAGAGCCCTCCCCATGCCCCCCTAACATTACATCTGCTAATAGTAATGCCCCCTTTCCCCCTTGTCCCTCCCTTCCCACCCATCCTCCCCAGTCCCTTTCCCTTTGGTAACTATTAGTCTGTTCTTGGGTTCTGTGAGTCTGCTCCTGTTTTGTTCCTCCAGTTTTTTTCTTAGTTCTTATACTCCACATATGAGTGAAATCATTTGGTATTTGTCTTTTTCGGCTTGGCTTATTTCACTAAGCATAATACCCTCTACCATGTTGTTGCAAATGGTAGGATTTGTTTTCTTCTTATGAGTGTATAATATTCTATTGTGTATATGTACTACATCTTCTTTATCCATTCATCTATTGATGGACACTCAGGTTGCTTCCATTTCTTGGCTATTGTAAATAGTGCTGCGATAAACATAATGGTGCATCTGTCTTTTTCAAACTGGGCTCCTGCATTCGTAGCGTAAATTCCTAGGAGTGGAATACCTGGGTCAAATGGTATTTCTATTTTGAGTTTTTTGAGGAACCTCCATACTGCTTTCCACAATGGTTGAACTAATTTGCATTCCCACCAGCAGTGTAGGAGGGTTCCCTTTTCTCCACATCCTCGCCAACATTTGTTGCTGTTTGTGTTTTGGATGTTGGCTATCCTCACTGGTGTGAGGTGGTATCTCATTGTGGTTTTAATCTGCATTTCTCTGATGATTAGTGACATGGACCATTTTTTCATGTGCCTGTTGGTCATCTGAATTTCTTCTTTAGAGAAGTGTCTATTCATGTCCTCTGCCCATTTCTTAATTGGATTATTTGCTTTTTGTTTGTTGAGGTATGTGAGTTCTTTATATATTGTGGATGAAAACCCCTTATTGGATATGTCATTTATGAATATATTCTCCCATACTGTAGGATGTCTTTTTGTTCTACTGATGGTGTCCTTTGTTGTGCAGAAGCTTTTCAGCTTCATATAGTCTCACTTGTTCATTTTTGCTTTTGTTTCCTTGCCCGGGGAGATATGTTCATAAGAAGTTGCTCATGTTTATGTCCAAGAGATTTTTGCCTACTTTTTTTCTAAGAGTTTTATGTTTTCATGACTTACATTCAGGTCTTTGATCCACCTTGAGTTTGCCTTT
Organism: Smutsia gigantea; assembly: GCA_032199065.1. Classification (NCBI taxonomy): domain Eukaryota; kingdom Metazoa; phylum Chordata; class Mammalia; order Pholidota; family Manidae; genus Smutsia; species Smutsia gigantea. The sequence continues at coordinate 139,679 of JAVSCE010002966.1, forward strand.
GTGTACCGGGTTAGACAGTAATCCAGTTTCATTCTCTTACATGTAGCTGTCCAGTTTTTCCAACACCAGCTGCTGAAGAGGCCATCATGTTCCCATTGTATATCCAAGGCTCCTTTATCAAATATTAATTGACTGTAAATGTTTGGGTTGATGTTTGTATTTTGTATTCTATTCCACTGGTGTGGATCTGTTTTTGTGCCAATATCAAATTGTCTTGATTACTGTGGCTTTGTAGTAGAGCTTGAAGTCATGGAGCGTAATTCCCCCTGTTTTATTCCTCCTTCTCAGGATTGCTTTGGCTATTCGGGGTCTTTTGGAGAAGCCACACTTTTTATATCTCCACAATCAGTCTCTCTAGTCCTTTACCAGTATTATTATCATTTTAAAGCTTTACTATTCATTTCATAAGCAGAAAAAAGGAATCTCAGTTTAATTTAAAATAGTTTCTAATTGGAGTTGACCATTTGTGCCTTTTGTTAGCATCGCATTTCCCCTGGGAATTTACTCATTTTGCTGGTCTTGCTGTTTCTCTAGGCACACCTGGAAGAAACCAAAGTGGCCCTGTGTGTCCTGGTTGCCTTTCCATATCCGCACTGCAGACCAGCATATCTGGGGCCTCCACTGCCCGAACGTGGGGAGAGTCTTTCCGGAGGATAATGACAGGTGCTGCACTTGGGGTTTCCACAGTCTTTTTTCCAATTTTTCTTCCCTTTGCTGCACTGTTCATTTTGGATTCCTAGCTCTCCTACCTTGGCTTAGTCTATGTATGGCTGGGGCTGTTTCCCTACCTCTTGGCGTGCCCCTTCCCAGCCCTGTGCTCCAGCCAGAGTGAGCACAGTGCCCTGTGCCCAGCTGGTGCCTACTAAACATGCCACACGTTTGAGAAGCTCAGAAGGCAAAAGCAGAAAAATAGCTCATTTTGTTTTTAATGGAACTTTTGGTTTCAGTCGCAGAGCCCATTTAATTTTATATTAAGTATATGCTCCCCAACAGCAAACGTGGTCCAGCCAAGACTCTCTTATCCATGATTTACTCACACTTTTCCCTTCCTTGGTTGAGAACTCTGAAATGGAGAAAAAATTATGTCAAAGGGAACTATGAATAACACATGAGTCAAACAAGTATCCAGGCTGCAGGCCCTTCTCTTGCTTTGCCTCACTCCATAGCCAGTGTAAAAGCCAATCCCTGGAACCACGTGGGGATGCGGGAGAGGTGGGGGCCTTACAGACACTTTCAAGGGCCATTGCCTAAAAAGGCTGCCCAAATTCAGCTGGAAGCAAACTGCCGTCAGCAGGCAAAGTAGACTGAATGCTCGATTAACGCACACTTGCATCTCATCCCCAGGTAGGCTAAAATTGATCTTGTGAGTTAACGGTGATCTAGGAAGCAGGTTCATAAGCATTTGCCTTCCTGTTCGATGGCAGTAAAAGTGGACACACTCTAACTGTAGTTAAGATGAGAGCAGAGGCCGATGGGCATATTTGGCCTGCACTGCCACTGTGTGGTGCTACGTTCAAATTCCAGGTACTTCCAATGTCCCCAACTTTAGAGATGATGGCCTCCTTGGGGTGCGGTCTGTATTTAACAGTCTTGGCAGAGGTGCTTTTCTCATGGAGTACAAACTAGCAGGAACACCTAGGACTCAGCTGGCACTGTGTACTAGACGAAGCCCTCCTGCCTGGATATCCCATCAGTCCTGGCGGCAGCCCCGTGCTGAGGCTGGTAGATCTCAGCCTTAGTGTGAAGACTGAGTCCCAGAGAAGCTGGCCACTGGCACAAGACAAGTCCTGGACTAAACCCGGAGGTTCCTACTCCAAATCGGGTAGTATAATTGATTATTATTACATCCAGCATGTATCAAAAACACCAGATTAATACATTGTACTATATGGTATAGCATATGGCATATACCCTGGGTGGCATAATAAACATCCTTACCGCACACAGTATGGCACACACAGTACAGATACAGCCCATATAGCTCCGTATTTACTCTATTTTATATAGTGCTATACACCAGGGCTCACCACCCTCTGGGGCTTTCTTCTCTCTGTGAAGACAAGGCGATATTGGCTGATTCTTTGCAGTCCAGGATTCAAGAAAAGCTGTTATACAGTTTTGCTATTAAACCAATTGCCCTCTTTCCTGGGTCCCCAGCACCACCCCCTGGGGATGGCCCTGCTCGCCTCCTGTCCTGACCTGGTGCCATGATGGAAGTTTGCCTGTGGAGAGCCACAATGATGACCTGAGGCAGTGGGACTGAAGCCTTGTTTCCATCACAATCAGCCTTTTTTTTTTGGTTTGATTTTTCAGTTTCTAAATGTCTTACCATTTCGGTGGTTCGTAGCTAAGCCTCTGATGGATGGGGCCGCCTCATCATTGAGCCAGAGTGTATTTTACAACCAATGTATTTTAAAGTGGGGACACTGAGATGTTACCTTCCTCAGGGCCAGAGGTGGGCCTGTCATTAGGCCAGATTTAAATATTCCAAGAGAAACTTTGTAGCCTTTGATTTGCCGGCAGGAATCTGGGGCTGTTAGTACTCCTGTGGGTGGGGGCAATGCCAGCCTCAGTTTGGAGGACACTGCTGGCCCCGTTTACCATTGGCAAAGGGGGGGATGCCTTTTCTTATAGCCAGAATCCTCATGGTTTCCTCAGAGAGCTCACAATGTATGACATCACTTACAGCTAATGCTACTAGACTCATATACTGCCAATGATTTTAGAAATTAGGTCCACAGCTTTGTCATGATGTAAGGAGCATTTTCAGGTGTTGGGAATTGTTTATATTTTGATGGTGTTGGAGTAGAAAAGTATATATTTGTCAAAACCCATCAAACTGTACTTTTTTAAATGTCTTTTTAAAATTTTCTCAAATTTACTTTACTAAAAATGTTTTATCTGTTGTTCTGCCTGTAATATGACTCTCGTGTTCAGTTTCCTTAACTGTTTCTTCCTATTTGGCTAGTTGATAATAATAACTATCTCACTGAGTGTTTATAAAGGACACATTTGTAAAGAATGTGTGTTTCTGGCCCAGCGATGCTTCTCACTGTCAGGTCCTGCACTTTTACGACTGAGACGGTGATGGTTTCCGAAGCGAGACAGTTTTATCCTAACAATGAACACAATCCTTGGTCCAGACAGACGCTCTACTAGTGTTAAAAATGTGAACATGTGACCTCCCCTATTTGATACATCTAGTGTGCTCTCCCATCTCTGTGCTGAAGGATGGAATATAAATTCCTTTTCACAGAATAGAATGGCCTCAAGAACATGAGCTCTGGCCGTCATCCCAAGGTGTCTGCAGCCACTATCCTGCACAATCTGACCCCACGGTATGGAAGGTGAAAGCGGCTTCACTCACTCACAGGAGATTTCCATGCCTGAGGCCCCTCCCTCCTCTGCAGCCTAGAGAACTCCCCCGCATCCTGAAAGGCTGATTGCCTAGCACTCCTACAGTGTTGGGAGCCCTCCCTGGACTTACTCATTTTTTTGCCTGTGCATTTAACCCTCTTCCTTCTCTTCTATTCCATGAGCACCGGGTACTTGCTTCATTCCAGGCACATTGGTCTTTATGCAGGCAAATCAGGGAGAGTGAGGCCAGGCAGGGGAAAGGCGAGCTGAAGCTTCACAGTATCTGCACATCTGACAAAACTGAGTCTTCTAATCCATGGACATATGGATTTGTTTACTCTCTATTCTTCAAGTCTTCTTTAATTTATCTCAGCAATGTTTGGAAGTTCACAGGTTTTGTGCATCTTTCAACAAATTTATCTCTGAGAATTTCATAATTTTGATGTTATTCTAAATGGTATTGCTTACTTAGTTACAATTTCCAACTGTTTTTGCTACTACATAGGGACATAATGGATGTTTATAAATCGACCTTGTATTCTGCAATCACGAATGATTCAGAAAATGAGGACTGGCCCCCTCCATGGCATGTCTGCCGGAATGTCCAATAGCACCTCCAATTAGGCAACGTCTGTGACCTTTACCACAGTAGAGTTTGCCCCAGTTGCACTGACTCAGAACTGCTTGGTTAAAATGCCCTCCTCCTGCAGGATGGGAGTCTGCCAGGCCAAGAGCTGGGATAGCCCTCCAGAGGGGGGTGAGTTGAGAAGACCCTGGTCAACCCACATATCCCTGCGTGGGGAACCCCATTCTACTGGTGCCAAATTCCCGGGTTCCCTTCCTATACACACTTAATAAGGCAGCAGATATAATTTTGAAATGCAGGCTTGCAGAGGGCTTACCTGAACATCACTGCTCTGGGAATCTCCCTGGTAGGTGGGGGGGAGAACTTCAGGCTTCTCTCCTCCTCAGCTTCCTTAAATTCCACAACCAGTGAATAAGCCATGTTAAATTAACATTGACAGAACATCTCTTCAGATCAATCAATTTGCTACTAAAATGTGTTCTGTGATGAGTAAATCATTCTTAATAACCACAGTTAAGAAGCATACTTGAGAAAATAAAGAACTATTCCCTTTTTTTCTTTCAGAGTTTGATTCAAAGCTAGACATCTTGTGAAATACTAGACATTCAGCCAGCACTTTGCAGGGAGTGTCTTCTGCAGTTAGTATCACACCCAGGTGACCATTTCTTATATAGCATTTTAAACTTTCATCCTAAAAATAATGATATTAGCTCAGGCAATGAAATTTCATTTGTTCTTTTAATCACTCTGACCCCTCTGTAAAAAAGTTGGACATGGTTTGCAAGTATTTAATGAGTGTCTCTGCAGTATGTTTTCACGTTAATTGCTTTCAAACATTACTATGACATGTATGGAGAAATATGCATATGAAGAAGAAATTAGATTCTAATTAAGCAGTCCACATTAATGCTGTGTGCCAGATGTGAATTAGACTTAAGGGCATTTATAAAGTGATGTTGTTTGAGGAATATTTGTGTCCTTACTAGTCAGGGAACTATTAAGCAGAGTTCTGGCACAATTCTCTTAGAAGCAAGCAGATCCCTGCTTTGCTTATTTCTTTGTTTTCAGAGGCTGTTAACAACTAAGTGGGTGACTTTATTCATTGTTTAGCCCTGGGAAAAAATTCTAATCAAAGAATTTCACAAGAGATAATCAAGGTCAGTGGTGCATCTCTACTGTGAAAGGTGATTTCAAAGAGGCAGGGAGGTGATTTCAAACAGATAGGGAATTTCTAAACACTTCAGCATAAAGATTAGGCCACCTAAAAGGTGATTGACTTGATGATAGTTTCCATTTTGTTTCAGACCCTAAAATAAAATTGTCATAAGTCCTGAAATACTTCATTGCATTCTGCATGCATCCAATTATTTAAAAGGAATTAGCATTCCTTTTGATATATAGCTCCAAGATTCTTTTTCAATAGCCTGATATCTTTGATTTTACATTTAGATATTTCTCCTACCCACCTCCTAAATTATCCCTCGTCACCCTACTGATAGGGAAAAATTTACAAGGACAGCAATTTACAAAGAGAGCAGTCTAATCCAGGTGGCTCCTTTCTGCTGCTCTTCTTAGCAAAGACAACAGACACTCCCTTAACTTCCCCCGCCTGTTCACTCCCTGCTCTGCTGGGCACTTACTCCCTAAACTCACTCACCTTGCCTGCTGCTTACTGTGCACAAAGGAATGTTACAGATATAGAAGCAGAATGATATGTATTGCTCCCTTTGCCTTTGTTCAGGGCTCAGACCTTGGGAGATTACTCCCCTCTGAGCCTGCCAGTGTTAAGAACAAAACCTCAGCACTCCAAGACCTCCAAGTGCTGCTTGGTTCTTCCATCAGTGATCTAGTCTAGGTTTTTTCAGTATTTTCTGTAATACTATTGATGGGCAGTTTTTAAAGTAGAAATAATCTTGAGAAGAATTGACGGAAAAGCAGAAACTCAATGTGGAATGAATTTTTTTGCTGATAGAAAGTATGAAGAGCAGCATGAGAGTTCTTGGTGAGCTGGGCACAAAAAGGGACAAATGGAATGAGTTATAAAATTAGTGCATTAGGAAATTAAATTAAAACCACCTATTTTAAACCTTTGCTCCAAGCACTCTTCACAAATGAATAATGCCACCCATTAATGAGCAATTATTTTAAAAGCAGACTGTAAAATGTATTTCAGTCATTTAAAAGCTTATTAACCAATAAGCTCTTAAATATAATAGCATTTGCCTTGCTCTTATTTAATTGAAGACATTCTATCTTTACTGAATGTTTACCGATTAATTGAAAGCTTTAAAACTCATATGACTCTTACGTTGAATAATTCAAATAACAAGTAATTATTACTAATATATAATTTCATATTTATAAAATTTATTAAGAACATGATAAAATAAAATACATGTGTTAATAGAGTAATACATGTTTATAAGAATTTATATTACTTAAAAAATAATAGCCCACATTTATATAAATGTGGAAAATTTAATAACTTTTGGAAAATTTAATGACTACAATTAAATATCTATTTAAATTGCAAATTGTTCTTATATATATATATATATAGTAATTTTATCAATTATCTATTGAGTAATATTGAATCAAGTAATGTGTTGTAGTCATATTAATTATTGTTTATTTTTAATGAGTTAAACACTTGAAATGTTAAAAGGCAAAAATGACCTAATTAAAATCACCAATAAATGTTCTTTAATTTTCAGTTCTCTAATATTTTTAAATCATACATTGACCTCCTTTTCAGTTAATTTGTTTTGGGAGTCACTGTGAATATAACATAAATTTTAGATACCATTTAAAGATCTTTGTGATAGTACCAGTCTAATACATGAGATGTTTGCTCTTTGGAGTAAATGATTTTTTTATTATTAAGGTATCATTAATATATACTCTTATGAAGGTTTCACAAGAGAAAAAATGTGGTTATTACATTCACGCTTATTATTGAGTCCCCCCTGTACCCCATTGCAGTCACTGTCCATCAGTGTAGTAAGATGATACAGAGTCCCTATTTTGTCTTCTCTGAGCTACACTGTCTTCCCTGAAGCCCCACACACACAATGTGCACCAATCATGACACCCACAATCCCCTACTCCCACCACCCCCACCCACTCTCCCCAACACCTCCCCTTTAGTAAACACTAGTCCCTTTGGAGTCTGTAAGTCCGCTGCTATTTTGCTCCATCAGTTTTGCTTTGTTGTTATACCCGACAAATGAGGAAAATCATTTGGTATTTGTCTTTCTCTGCCTGACTTATTTCACTGAGCATAATACCCTCTAACTCCATCCATGTTGTTGCAAATGGTAGGATTTGTTACATTTTTATGGCTGAATAGTATTCCATTGTGTATATTGACCACATCTTCTTTATCCATTCATCTACTGATGGACACAGGTTGCTTCCATATCTTGGCTTTTGTAAATAGTGCTGCGATAATCATAGGGGTGCATATGTCTTTTGAATCTGAGGAGTTGTTTTCTTTGGGTAAATTCCTAGAAGTGAAGTTCCCAGGTCAAATGGAATTTCTATTTTTAGTTTTTTTGAGGAACCTCCATATTGCTTTCCTCAATGGTTGAACTAGTTTACATTCCCACTGCCAGTGTAGAAGGGTTCCCCTTTCTCTGCATCCTCGACAGCATTTGTTGTTCACAATCTTTTCTGTTGTCCATCCTGACTTGTGTGAAGTGATATCTCATTGTGGTTTTAATTTGCCGTTTCCTGATAATTAGCGATGTGGAGCATCTTTTCATGTGCCTGTTGGCTATCTGAATATCTTCTTTGGAGAAGTGTCTGTTCACATCCTCTGCCCATTTTTTAATCAGGTTATTTGCCTTTGGGGTGTGGAGGCATGTGAGTTATTTATGTATTTTGGATGTTAACCCCTTGTCAGATATGTCATTTACAAATATAGTCTCCCAAACTGTAGGATGCCTTTTGTTCTGCTGAAGGTGTTCTTTGCTGTACAGAAGATTTTTAGCATGATGTAGTCCCATTTGTTCATTTTTTACTTTGTTTCTCTTGCCCGAGGGGATGCATTCAAGAAAAAGTTGCTCATGTTTACATTCAAGAAATTTTTGCCTTAGTTTTCTGCTAAGAATTTTATGGTTTCATGACTTACATTCAGGTCTTTGATCCATTTTGAGTTTACTTTTGTGTATGGGATTAGACAATAATCCAGTTTCATTCTCTTGCATGTAGCTGTCCAGTTTTTCCAACACCAGCTGTTTTAGAGGCTGCCATTTCCTCATTGTATATCCATGGCTCCTCTATCATATATTAATTGACCATATATGCTTGGGTTTATGTCTGGGCTCTCTAGTCTGTTCCATTGGTCTATGGGTCTGTTCTTGTGCCAGTACTAAATTGTCTTGATTACTGTAGCTTTGTAGAAGAACTTGAAGTCGGGGAGTGGAGTAAATGATTTATACTCCATGTTTGTGAAGGGATTTATGATTCCAATTTGTGGTCACAATGATCTCCTTCATATTTATGTTATATAAAGCATGTCAAGAAGCAATGTACTAAGAATAAAAGGTCTTTTGCCCATTAATAACACTTTTTTATTAAATCTTTTGGGTTTTCAGCGTATATCATTTGCCAATAGAAATCATTTCACTTCTTCCTTTCTGACTGGATGCCTTATATTTCTTTTTCTTGCTTAATCGCTCTGCCTAGGGCTTCCAGAACTCTGTTGAATGGATGTAGCAAGAGTGGGCATCCTTGCCTAGTTCCTCATCTTAGAGGAAAAATTATCAGATTTTTACAGTGAATTGGCATTAGCTGTGGGCTTTTCATATATGGACCTTATTATGTTGAGACAAATTCATTTTATACTAGCAAATTCAGTAAAGCTGCAAGACATAAAATCTACTTCCAAAAATCAATGGTATTTCTAAACACTAACAACAAACTTGTCCTCGCCAGCGAGGGCTTCTTAAGACGTGGGAGACCTCGGGGGAGCCGCGACTACCTATGAAATGGGATGAGACAAAATGACACGGAGAGCCTGCAGTTTTTTGTCAAGCTCTACTTTATTAACAGAAAAGGCAAGGAATATATAGCATTTGAAGGGGCGTGGTAGGGAGTAGCTTTTTTTGGTTGGTTGCCCATTATGATAATGAGGTAGCTTCCAAAGTCCAATTACACACCGAGTTGTGCACATGCTCAGTAGTCTTTGACGTAAGCAACGGACCTGGTTGAGGACTTAGCGGGAAGCTGTGGCGGGAAACTGACCAAGAAGAAGTAAACAACAAGATGGAGTCCTTTTGTTCTTGTGTCACATGGTTCCTAACATCTATTGCTAAATGAGTTAACTTTCTTGTTCTTGTGCTCTAGCAGAAAGGAGGGGGGAGGAGGAGAAAGGAAAGGTGAGTACAGGTTTGTGGTTAGTATAGAAGGTGGAGGAGCTCTCACAACATGGTATCATAAATGACAACAGCCCCTGACACAAACTATCTGTAAAGGAAATTAGCAAACAAAATCTCACTTATAATAATATCAAAAAGAATAAAATATTTAGGATTAAGCATGACAAAAGTGGAGGCAAAAAAACTATACCTTGAAAATTACAAAACACCATAATTCTGCATAAAACTACAGAAATAAAAATGGAAAGAGAAACCATGTTCATGGATTGGAAGGTTTAATTGTGTTAAAATATCCATACGCTCCAAAGAAATCCACAGATTCAAAACTACACTTATCAAAATCTCAATGACATTGTTTTATAAAATTGAAAAAACAATCCTAAAACTCATATGAAACCACAGAAGACCCTGGATATCTAAAGCAAACTTGTAAGAGAAGAGGCATCACACTTCCTTAATTCAAAATATAACACAAAGCTACAGTAACCCAAACAATATGATAGTGTCATAAAAACAGACATATAAACCAATGGAACATAATACAGAACCCAGAAATATACTCATTTTTTATACAGTCAACTGATATTCAACAAGGGTACAAGACCACACAATGGGGAGGAGATAGTTTCTTAAATAAACAGTACTTCTCATGCAGAAGAATGAAACTGGACCCTTATCTGACACCATAACCCAAAATCAACTCAAAATGTATTAAACACTTAAAAATATGACATTATAAAACTCCTAGAAGAAAACATAGGAGAAAAATTACTTGACATAAATCTTAGCAATGGTTTCTTGGATATGACACCAAAAGCACAAATAGCAAAAGCATAAATACACAAGTGGGACTTTGTTGAACTAAAAATCTTTTACACAGCAAAAGAAACAATCAGTTGAGTGAAAATATAATCTATGTAATGGGAAGAATATTGCACATATATCTCATAACACTTTAATATCTGAAAAATATAAAGAGCTCATACAAATCAATAGCAAACACACACATACAACCTAACTTAAATATAGGCAAAGAAATTGAATAGATACTAATGGTTAGCAGGTAAGCAGGTATGTGAAAGATGCTCAACATCACTAATATCAGGGAAATGGGAGTTGAATTCACAATGAGATATTTACCTCACAATTGTTAGAATGGCTATTGTTTAAAAAAGGAAAAAGGAAACAATGTTGAGGAGGATGTGGTGAAATTGGAATCCTTGTACAGGGTTAGCAGGAATGTAAGTTGTCACAGCCACTAAGGAAAAGAGTATGAAAATTCCTAAAAAAAACCCTAAATATAGAACTAACATGTGATTTAGCAATCCTTCTGGTTATATAACCAAAATAATTGAAATTAGGATTGCAAAGAGCTATCTACACTCCTATGTTAAATGAAGCATTAGTCCCAATAGCCAAGAAATGGAAATAACCTAAATGTCCACTGTTGGATGAATGAGTTTTAAAATGTGGTATATACATATAATGGAATATTTTCAGCTTAAAAAAAAGAAGCAAACCCTGCCATATGTGTAAAGATGGATTAATCTCAAGGACATTATGCTGTCATAAGTCAGCCACAGAAGGAAAAATACATTATGATATCATTTATATGAGGTAGCTAAAATAGTCAAAACTGTAGAAACAGAAAGTAGAATTGTGGTTGGCAAAGGAAGAGGAATAGGGTAGGGTTGGGGCCACTGTTCAATGTGTTTAATGTTTCAATTATGTAAGATGACTAAGTTCTAGAGATTTGCTGTACAACATTGTGCTTACACTAAACAGTACAGCATACGTGTGTGTGAATGTATATGCTACAGGAATAAGATAGTCCTACTAACTGAAGACTCTTCCATACCAGTATGGAAGAGAGAGAAGACACAGTTTATAACTGGGTTAGCATTAACAGATTTCTAAACATATAAATTAGCATAAAAGTGATTATGAAGTTAGGTCAAAATGTCATACATTTCATACAGCAAAGCAGGAGGAAAAAAAACTTAGTTCCAACAAACAAAAGGGCTCCCCTTGTGACATTTTATAAATCTCCTGAAAGAACCCTGGGTTAATTCCAGCGGTGTTTTTTTTTTTTTTTACAAATGTAGAGATTATTGGAGATAACCTCTATATTTTCTAGATATCTCTCCTTTTTAAAAAATGGATGCAAAGCTTATTCCTAGAGGAAATTTACTTCTATTCTAAAATTGAGAATGAAAGCTCAGATTCTTTATGCCTCCAAGGAAATATTCTTTTTTTTCTTTTTTCCCCCAGGATATACATTTTTTTATTAAGCTATCATTGATACACACTCTTATGAAGTTTTCACAAGAAAAACAGTGAGGTTACTACATTCACCCTTATTATCGAGTCCCCCACATACCCCATTGCAGTCACTGTCCATCAGTGCAGTAAAATGCCTCAGAGTCACTGCTTGTCTTCTCTGAGCTACACTGTCTTCCCTGTGACCCCCCACACAGCATGTGCACCAATCATGATACTCCGCAGTGCCCTTCTCCCTCCCTCCCCACCTACCCTCTCCCACCCCTCCCCTTTGGTAACTGCTAGGTCCTTCTTGGAGTCTGTAAGTCTGCTGTCCAAGGAAACATTCTTTAAAAAGGAAAAGAGGAAGGTAATTTCTTTGACCTTTATAAATATAGGAAATCATTCTCATGTACCCTTACAATATTTCCTCTTGTTCCACAGGTGTAAATTTAGCAAAGTAAACTATTTTTAAATTTTTTCTTCATATTCTTGCCTGGTTCTACCAACTGACTTCTGTATGTTCTACTTAACTGAGCACTGCCATTTTGCCCAGTTCAGTAACTCTATAGAGTGGGCCTTTGATAAATATTGTTCAGTAACTCACTAACTAAAGTAAATCCTATGAAAGCTCCAGAGGAAAAATTGCTCTGAAATCTCAAAGCATAATACAGATGAACAGTAAATCACTGCCACATTAATAATGAGACACTATATTTCTCATGACATTGGATTATTATATAAAGTACCAGATGGATAATAGAGATTAATTCGACAAAATAGGCCAGACAGTCTAGATTGAAAGCGCACCATCACTGCTCTCCTGGAATGAATGGAATCATCCAATAGACATTACATGGGGCCAAAGAGACTAAATTAGGTGCATGTTTCCTGTGCTGAATGTTCTGATTAATATTAGAACGTACTGGCTGTAAATGCCTTTACTTTTCTGATAATACAAACGTGAGGAAGCCCTGGACCAAGAAGCAAGCAGCACGTGGAATTAAACATAACTGTGATCTTGTCGGCCTTGGGACTCATGACAGAAGGTATTCCAAAGGCTGTCACATTGTGATTGTAAATGCTGTTAGCACATCCATAAAATTTGGCGTAACAATACATTTTGAGAAAAAAATGGAGTTGAGGCTACTCACTTTTCGGATGAAGAAAGGGGAAAAATTCAAGAGACATTTCGAATACACCAATTACAGAAACCTGATTTCTCTTTAGAGTCTCATAAGTGACCAAATTGACTGAAAAGTTGTCACGTATTTACAAATAATGAAATTGTTATTTATCTAAAAGCATAGCTCAAGCAATAAATGGAATAAACAAAATAAAAACCCTAAAAATATAAAGTCAATCCCAAACCATACAGCTGTTGCCAGAAAAACATGTGGAGAATATCATCAAACTGGGAAAAAAATCCCTTTGGAGGATTCCAGTTAAAATAAAAAGAGTATAAACCAAACATCACAGAATATGTGAATATTTCATTTATTCTGCAGCAAATACAGTTTGAGTACTAGTTATGTATCAGGCCCTGTGCTACATGGTGTAGATATGAAAATAAAGTGCAAAATGTAATCTGTATTTTCAATGTAAGCATGGTAAGGGGGCATGAGTAGGAAATAGGCCTGTAAAACAGATCATTACTATCCACTGTGATAAAGGGTACAGTATTTATGAATTAAATGCAAGAAAAATACTGCAGGAGACTAAATATCCATAAGGAAGGTGAAAAAGGAGCTCCAAAAGTATTGTTACAAATGAGCTGTGAAAGACAGGTAAGTTTCCCAGAAAGAAACTTTCTCAGAGACAAACTTACACACAGGAAGAGCACCGAGGAAAGAAAATTCCAAGAAGAGAAAACAGAGCCACTCACACAGTGTCTCTCCCACGCACAGGACGGAAATGTGGGCTGAGTTTGGAAGGAGCCTCAGGAGATCCGGACACGCAGCTGCGAGGGGCTCAGATCTTCATCCCGACAAGTTTTCCCCACTTGCAGGGAATCTGAACCAGGTGTTCATGATGACAGCCTCTAAAATGGATATTTTTTAAGGCACAGGGATTTCAGTGAATCAAACTTTGTATTTCTACCCATTTCCTCACACTCACAGAGATCTCATCAACTGAATGACTGTGTTCTGGGCACTTTTTGTTTTACTTTGTTTTATTTACCCATTGTTTATTGAAGGTGTAGCCATTGTTTAAGTGCAAATGGTGGTAATGGCCCTTTTTATTTGCTTCTGCTTCTGAGTCAGTGATTCAGCATTGTAAGTGTAAGTCCAGGACGAGGAAATCCCCAGGGCAAAATACCTCTAAAAACCGAAATCAGTCAAAGGGTGAAATAAGGTTTAAAATCTATTTATTGTTTACTAACTGCAGTCTGGGTCCTTCTCTCTTTCCTGCTGCAGCAGAAGCAAAACCAGCCCTCCCCTCACCTCTGGGGTACAGACAAGCCCTCCTTGCCCATGTAATTACCCACTGATATGGAGATGAACTTCCCTCCATCCCTGAGGAATTATGCACATTCCCTAAGGCCATACTTCTCTCCACCCTTGAGCACCTGTTGATATGCAGATGTAGTAAAGCCAGATAAGGTATTCTGGAAATGTTATGATGTTACCCACTGTAAGATTACCCTGAAGAATATAAAAATACAGATCTACCCTGAAAATTAAGTCTTCATCAGGGAATTCATACTGGAGAGAATACTTACAAATATAAATAATGAGGCAAAGCGTTTAAGCTGTGCTCAAGCTTTACTGCACACAAGAAAACTCATACTACTGAGAAACTTGATTTTTCCACAGATGTGGGATGGAGTTTTGTGTAAACTATGCATGTAGGAAGCATGAAAGCTTTCAGATGGGAAAAGATAATCTAAAAACTGGCCATGGAAAAGCTTTCAACTGTTCCTTACATACTGTACAAATGAAAATTCATAGTGGAGAGAAAACATACCAATATGGTTAACATGGAAATAATATTGCCCAAGAAATTCATCTTAGAAACACGACCATCTTCATAATGGAGAGAGACTTTATAGGTGAAAAATACTGTTGGAAAGTATTTAAGTGAAAATGTAAAGTAGCCAGGAATGAATTACATAAGAAAGCTGTAAGACACCAAATTTTTAAGAGATTACTCTCAAGGTATTGTAAAGATTACTTAACATAAACAGGTATCAGATAACTGAAAAAAATACAGATTAAAAAATTTGCAGATGATGAGAGCATCTATTAAGTTTTAAGTCTGTTAAAATTAGTAAAATTCTTCCAATTCTCAAACACATCTGAGTGCCTAAGGAAGTGATGAGTCTGATAATGGAAGTAAGTTTTGAATCACACTATATACTATGACTGAATGTCGTTTGCAGGGGGAAATATGTCCCTAGCCTGGGGCAAATTACCTTGAAGCTGAAATCAGTCAAAGGGAGAAATAAAGTGGGAGATACCCATTTATTGCTTTAAAGCAGTCCTTTACTGCTAACTTGGCTGCAAAGGACCCCATCAGTCCTCTCTGGTCTCAGTCATTGCTTGCACCCCACCCCCCTTGGAATCCCCTATTGATATGGAGATGGCCTTCTTTTCTCCACCCCTTGGAAACACCTAGTGATATGGAGATGAACTAAGGTCAAGAGATATGTTGCAGTTTTACCCACACTGATTAAAGAACTCGTGGCATTTAATTAAATTATTTAAGTTGCTTCTCCCTGGGATATGCTATGGCTTTAAAGAAATTCTAGTTATAAAAACCAGTATCTATGATTCTTTCTGATCTGGAGAACGTGATTCATCTGGCACCCTGTTGCTGGTCTGCCCATGATTATTCCCCTGAGCCATCGCACCACACACTTGCTCCGCTCTCAGACACGGGATGGCTGAAGCAAAGTGAGCAAGGGTAGAGTGTAGAATGTAAGGTGAGAGAGGTGGTGGGCAGATCACCAAGAGCCTGGGAGGCTGGGGTGGATGTACCATGAGGAGCCGCAGGAAGGATCTGAGCAAAGGAAGGAGAGAACCTGTAGATAGTGTGTATCGGCAGGGCTGGACCATTGAAGAAGCTCAGAGCTTAGTGATTTCAAGTGGAGGCTCTGGCATCTCATGGATGTGAGTTTGAATGCTGGTACTGTAAGACCCAGAAAACAGGCCCTGCTCAGCCCAGGGATGGACGGCGACCCAAATACTCACAAGAGACCGGTCTTGATGCAAACAGCAAGAGGTTTATTGATTCCACCAGCACGCTGGGGTCAAGACTCATGACTCACGCAGGAGCAGAGTCCGACCCCGAGCAGAAATCACAGAAGGTTTTAAAGGAAAAGGGACCACAACCAGGGGGAGGCAAGGGGGAGGTCTGCTGATGATTCAATAGCAAAAATATTTCAATTAGGGTCTCACAGGGCTTTATCTTCACAATCTATCAGTTTTGGGGAGGATTACCTAGGCACGGGTTTGCAAGCTATTGTGTCATTGTGTTCAGGCCGGTTTTTATGACTCAGGCCAAGGGTCAGAGCCTACTTAAAATTTTCCTATTCTTTCAGGTGGTTTCGGGGAAACTGAAACTCAGGCCCTCTGATTTCTGAGGCTTTCTGGGGCCTGTCATGGCATTAGTTTGCTCCTTTCATTCCCCACTTCTTCTTATGTATAGTTCTAATCATAGAACTAGAGTTCTATATTGTTAAAAAATTCTTTCTCAGAATTAGGTACGGACTGGTAATGCTGTCTTAACAATAAAATTTGTACTGCACTAATCTGTTCTCTAATAAAAGTTACTAATTTGTTCAGGATGCAAGGGCCAATAGTGAGTAACAAAAGCAAAATTAGAATAGGTCCTAAAAGGGAAGATATTAGAGTAGTAAACCAAGGAGATTTACTAAACCATCTTTCAAACCATCCTTGCTGAGACTCTCGGTCTTGCAGGCGTTTATCTAGCCTTTCCCTCAACTTAGACATGGAGTCTTTTATGATTCCAGAATGATCTACATAGAAGCAGCATTCTTCCCTCAATGCAGCACACAGTCCACCATCTTTCAAAAACAACAAATCTAGCCCTCTCCTATTCTGCAATACTACTTCAGACAAAGAAGTCAGGGATTCCTCTAGTTTGGAGATAGATTGTTCTAAGGCTCGTAAGTCCTCATCCATTGCGGCTCTCAACATCTGGAAGTGCTGAGGCCCTTGTATCAAAGCTGCAGTTCCAGTACTTACTCCAGCTGCTACTCCGAGATGGTGTAAGCAAAGCTTAAGAGGATTACCAGTCTTTTCCACGTGCCAGGACTCATTTTCTTCTGCCTTTGGTGCAGCTTTTAGGTGGGAGGCGTGGATCCAGGCGGCTATTCCTTCGACCTTCACTGCAGTGGGAGTTATCAGCAGGACTAGGTAGGGTCCTTTCCACCAGGGTTCGAGATTCCCAACACGGTGTCTGCATACGTAGACAGCGTCTCCTACTTGGAACTGGTGAGGGACGGTGGTGGTCTCAGTGGAGTAGGCCTCTTTCAGTTGTTCCCATGCCTGCTGGCGAACTACTTCTAGGGCTTTTAGGCAGACGAATAAGTGTTGAGAAAAAACAGCATCAGGGTTATGTACGTTTCCTGTTCCCACAAGGGGTAGTGGTCCTCCACATAAAAGCTCATAGGGGGTTAGTCCAAGACGCCCTGGGGTGTTTCTTACCCGGAACAGGGCAAAGGGAAGGAGAGCTGTCCAGTCATTCCCGCCGGTCTCTAAGGCTAATTTAGTCAAGGTCTCTTTTAGAGTTCTATTTATCCTCTCTACCTGTCCTGAGCTTTGTTGTCTATATGCACAATGTAATTTCCAACTAAACCCCATTTGTTTGGCCAATCCCTGACTTACCTGAGCAACGAAGGTGGGCCCATTGTCAGATCCGATTACCTTAGGGATTCCAAACCTGGGAAAAATTTCTTCTAATATCTTCTTGGCCACTATGTTGGCAGTTTCTGTCTTAGTTGGGGATGCCTCTACCCATCCTGTGAAGGTATCTATAAAAACTAGTATATATTTATTTCCATATTTGGCAGGTTTTATTTCAGTAAAGTCTATTTCCCAGTAAGCTCCAGGTTGATCACCCCGTAATCTTTGTCCAGTGGGTTATCGGTTAAAACCTGCATTCGTCATGGCACAAGGGATACAATGTTTAACTACAGCATTAACAACTTCAGGAAGTCCAATTACATAGTAGGGGGACGATTTTACTGTCTTTTTCAGGTGTTTGGTCCCCAGATGGGTGAGCCGGTGGAGCTGTTCCACATATTCTTTAGCCTCCCTCTGGGGGAATATGATTTTCCCATCTTCTGTCTTTCTTAATCCTTGAGGCGTCTCTATAGTGCACCCTAGGCGATTCATGACTTGGCAATCTTCTCTAGTATACTGGAATTTCTCAGGGCTGGGCTCTGTCTCATAGTCACTCATTGCTGGCAATATTGGGGTTCCGTGAGCAGCTTTCTTTGCTGCCTGATCAGCCAACTGATTTCCTTTAGTTATCTTATCGGTGGCTTTTTGGTGCCCAGGGCAGTGTATGATGGCCACCTTTTTAGGCAAATGCATTGCCTCTAATAGACTCAGAATTTCCTCTTTATTTTTAATCTCTTTACCTGCCGATGTCAGTAATCCTCTCTGCCAATACATTGCACCATGTACAAGTGCTGTGGCAAAGGCATATCTACTATCCGTGTAGATATTGATGGCTTTCCCCTCAGCTAGCCTCAAAGCCTGTATCAAGGTTATGAGTTCTGCCTTCTGAGCTGAGGTCCCTTCAGGTAGACTGCTTGCCACACTGTCTGCTCTCCATGTACTACCGCAGCCCCAGCCATCCTCTTACCTTCAACTACAAAGCTGCTGCCATCCGTGAACCAGGCGGTACCGTTAGGCCAGGGGGTGACTGTGAGGTCACTTCTGACTCCAGTTTCCTCAGCCAGTATGTCTGCACAAGTGTGAACAACTGGCTCCTCAGTGTCCTCAGGCAGTTAGGTAGCGGGGTTAAGGAGGGCAGGCTGGCAAAATGATTCTCTCCGTCAGCAGTAAGCTTTGGAGGTGGGTCATGCGAGCATTCGTCATCCACCGATTAGGAGGCTGGCGGATAACACTCTCTAGGGCATGGGCAGCAATTACAGTCACCTGTTGTCCCATAGTTAGTTTGTCAGCATCCTTGATCAGGATCGTGACTGCTGCAATGGCCTTTAAGCAGGATGGCCATCCGCTGGCCACCGGGTCCAGTTTCTTTGACAGATATGCCACCGGCCTCTTTCAGGGTCCCAAGGCCTGGGTAAGAACTCCTCTGGCTACTCCCCCTCTCTCCTTGCAGTAGGCACATTGATCTTTGTCAAGGGATGGTCTGCCCATGCTGCTCGTTGTCTTCTGGCCCCTGTTGCTCAG
>JAVSCE010002967.1:0-25951 GCA_032199065.1 Smutsia gigantea
GAATGCTATGGAATGCAATGGAATGTTCTGGATAGGAATAGAATGTGAGGGAAAGCAATGTAAGGTTAAGAAATGTAATGGAATTTCGTGGATTGTAGTGAAATCTGATGCAATAGAATGAAATACAGTTGTTGAAATAGAATAGAATGCTGTATATTAGATTGGAATGTTATGTTGTGAAGTGGAATGTTGTGGAATTGAATGGAATGTTGTGGACAGGAATGGAATGCTGTGGAATGCAATTGGATGTTGTGGAAAGGAATAGAATGTTCAGAATGGGATGGAATGGAATGCTGTCGAATGCAATGAAACTCTGTGGAAAGGAATAGATATTGGGAAAAGAAATGAAAGTTTAAGGAATGGAACGGAATTTTTGGATTGAAATGGAATCATACGCAACAGAACGAAATAGAATGAGTAGGAAAGGAATGTTGTGTAATCCAATGTTATGTTATGAAATGGAATGTTCATTAATAGGACAAAATTTTAATGAATGGAAAGGAATGTTTGCAACAGATGGGAATAATGTGTTCGAATGAAATCGAATGTCATGGAATGTAATGCAAAGTTTTGGAATGCAATGGAAAGTTATGGAATGGAATGGAATACTGAGGAATTCAAAGGAATGTTGAGGAAAGGAATCGAACGTTATGGAATTGAATGGAATGTTATGGAATGGAATGCAGTGTTGTGGAATGGAATGGATTGTGGGGAAATGTTACGGAATGGAATGGAATTTTGTGGATTGCAATGGAATCTTATGCAACAGAATGAAATAGAACATTGGAATGGAATGGGATGCTGTGAAATGGAATGGAATGTTATGCTATGAATTGGAATGTTGATTAAAAGAACTGAATATTAAAGAATGGAATGGAATGTTAGCTGAAAGAACGGGAATAATGTGTTAGAATGGAATCCAAAGTTATGGATTGGAATGCAATGTGCAATTGAAGGGAATGTTATGGACAGGAATGGAATGGTCTGGAAGGCAATGGAATATTGTGGAAAGCAATAGAAATTTGGGGAAAGGAATGGACGGTGAAGGAATGGAATAGAATTTTGTGGGATGGAATAGAATGTTATGCAATAGAATTGAATAGAATATGTTAAATGGAAAGGAGTGTTGTGTAATGGAATGGAATGTTATGGTATGAAGAGGAATGTTGATTAACAGAACCGAATTTTGAAGAATGGAATGGAATGTTAGGTAATAATCAGAATAACATGTTCGAATGGGGTCGAATGTTATGGAAGGGAATGCTATGTTGTGGAATGGAATGCAATGTTGTGGAAAGCAAGAATGTGTTGTTAGAGGAATGGACGTTAAAGGAATGGAATGGAATTTTGTGGATTGAAATGGACTCTTATGCAATGGAATGAACCATAATATTGGCAGTGGAACGGAATGTTGTGTAATCGAATGTAATGTTATGGTATTAAGTGGAATGTTGTTTAATAGAACCGAATTTTAAAGAAAGTTATGGAATGTTAGGTAACAGAACAGGAATAATGGTTTGAATGGAATTCAAAGTTATGGAATGGAATGGAATGATACGGAATGGAATGGTATGATGTGAAAGGCAATGGAAAGTAGTGAAATGAATAGAACATTGGGGAAAGCATTGGAAGGTCAAGGAATATAATGGAATTTGTGGATTATAATGGAATCCTATGCAATAGAACGACGTAGAATATTTCAAATGGAATGGTGTTCTGTGTAATTGAATGGAATGTTATGGAATGAATTGGAATATTAATTATTAGAACCAAATTTTACTGAATCAATGGAATGTTAGGTAATAGAACAGGAGTAATCTGTTGGAATGGAATCGAAAGTAAGGAATGGAATGGAATATTGTGGATTTGAATGGAATGCTGTGAAATGGAATTGAATGTGGGGAAAGGAATCGAATTTTGGGGAAAGGAATGGGAGGATAAGGAATGAAATGGAATTTTGTGGTTTGGAATGGAATCTAATGCAATAGAGCGAA
Source organism: Smutsia gigantea (assembly GCA_032199065.1). Taxonomy (NCBI): domain Eukaryota; kingdom Metazoa; phylum Chordata; class Mammalia; order Pholidota; family Manidae; genus Smutsia; species Smutsia gigantea. Next base: position 1,995 of record JAVSCE010002967.1, read on the forward strand.
ATAGAATGTTTGAAATGGAATGGAATGTGGTGTAATCTAATTGCATGTTATGGGCTGATGTGGAATGTCGAATAGTAGAACCGAATTTTAATGAATGGAATGGAAAGTTATATAACAGATTGGGAATAATGTGTTTGGAATGAATTGAATGTTATGGAATGGTATGGAATGTTGTGGAATCGAATGGAATGTTATCTAATGGAAAGAAATTCTGTGGAATGCAATGGAATGTTGTGGAAAAGAATAGAATGTTTAGGAAGGAAATCGAAGGTTATGGAATGAAATTGTATTTTGTGGAATGGAATGGGATGTTATGCAATAAAATGAAATATAATGTTTAAGAGGATTGGAATATTGTGGAATGGAACTGAACATTATGCTATGAAGTGGAATGTTGATAAGTGGAACCAAATTTTGAAGAATGGAATGGAATGTTAGGTAACAGAACGTGATTAATATTTTGGAATGCAATTGAATGTTATGGAATGAAACGGAATGTGTGGAATTGAATGGAATTTTATGCAATAGAATCGAATGATGGGGAATGCAACGGAATGTTGAGGGAAGGAATATAAAGTTAGGGAAATCAGTGGGAGGTTAATGATTGGAATGGAATATTTGGATTGCAATGGAATTTTATTCAAAAGAAGAAAATAGAATGAATAGGAATGGAATGCGGTGCAATCGAATGGAATGTTATGGTATGAAGTGGAATGTTAATTAATAGGATGAAATTTTAATGAATGGAATGCAATGTTATGCAACAGAATGGGAATAATGTGTTGGAAAGGAATTGAATGTAAAGGAATGGAATGGAATACTGAGGAATTCAAAGGAATGTTGAGGAAAGGAATCGAACGTTATGGAATTGAATGGAATGTTATGGAATGGAATGCAGTGTTGTGGAATGGAATGGAATGTGGGGAAATGTTACGGAATGGAATGGAATTTTGTGGATTGCAATGGAATCTTATGCAACAGAATGAAATAGAACATTGGAAATGGAATGGGATGCTGTGAAATGGAATGGAATGTTATGCTATGAATTGGAATGTTGATTAAAAGAACTGAATATTAAAGAATGGAATGGAATGTTAGCTGAAAGAACGGGAATAATGTGTTAGAATGGAATCCAAAGTTATGGATTGGAATGGAATGTGGAATTGAAGGGAATGTTATGGACAGGAATGGAATGGTCTGGAATGCAATGGAATATTGTGGAAAGCAATAGAAATTTGGGGAAAGGAATGGACGGTGAAGGAATGGAATAGAATTTTGTGGGATGGAATAGAATGGTATGCAATAGAATTGAATAGAATATTTTAAATGGAAAGGAGTGTGTGTAATGGAATGGAATGTTATGGTATGAAGAGGAATGTTGATTAACAGAACCGAATTTTGAAGAATGGAATGGACTGTTAGTTAATAATCAGTATAACGTGTTTGAATGGAGTCAAATATTATGGAATGGAATACTATATTGTGGAATGGAATGCTGTGAAATGTAATGGAATGTTGCAGAAGGAATTAGAGTGTTGGAAAAGGAATGGAAGTCAAAAGAATGGAGTGGAATTTTGTGGATTGGAATGGAATCTTATGGAATGGAACGAAATAGAATGTTTGAAATGGACTGGAATGTTGTATAATCCAATGGAATGTTATGGTATGAAGTGCAATGTTGATTAACAGAACCGAATTTTGACGAATGGTATGGAATGTTTTGTAAATGAATGGGAATGATGTGCTTGAATGGAATCGAATGGAATGGAATGATTTGGAATGCAATGGAATGTAGTGGAAAAAAGTAGAACGTTAGGGAATGCAATAGGACGTTTAGGAGTGGAATGGAATTTCGTGGATTGGAATGGAATCTTATACAATAGAATCAAATACAGTTTGGAAATTCAATAGAATGTTGTATATTCGATTCGAATTTTGTGGTATGAAATAGAATGTTGCTTAATAGAAGTTAATTTTAATGAATGGAATGGAATATTATGTAACAGATCGAGAATAATGTTTTTGAAGGGAAACAAATGTTATGGAACAGAATGGAGTGCTGTGGAATGCAGTGTCATGTTGTGGAAAGGAATAGAACATTGGGGAAAAGAATGGAATTTTAAGGAATGCAATGGAATATTGTGGGTTGGATTGGAATCTTATGCATTGGAAAGAGATACAATGTTTGCAATTGAATGTGATGTGTAATCGAATGAACGGTATGCTATGAAGTGGAATGTTGATTAATAGAAAATAATTTCAATGAATGGAATGGAATGTTAGGTAACAGATGGGCAATAATTTGTTGGAATGGAATTGAATGTTATAAAATGTAGTGGAGTGTTGTGGAATTCAACACAATGTTATGCAATGGAATGGAATGATGTGAAATGCAATGGAAAGTAGTGGAAACTAATAGAATGTTGGGGAAGGGAATGGAGTTGCATGCTGTCGAATGCAATGGAATGTTGTTAAAAGGAATAGAATGTTGGAGAAAGGAATGGAGGTTAAGTATGGAATGGAATTTTGTTAATTAGAACGGAATCTTATGCAACAGAATGAAATAGAATGAATTGGAAAGGAACGTTATGTAATCGAACGGAAAGTTATGCTATGAAGGGCAGTTTTGATTAATAGAACCGAATTTTAATGAATGGTATTGAATGTTTTGTAGCAGACGAGAATAATGTGTTGGGAATGAATTCTATGTAACGGAATGGAATGGACTGTCGTGGAATTGAATGGAATGTGGGGAATGGAATAGATGTTGAAGGAATGGAATGGAATTTTTTGGATTGGAATGGAATATTATTCAACAGAATGAAATAGAATGAATTGGAAAGGAATGTTGTTTAACCGAATAAAATATTATGCTATGAAGTGGAATGTTCATTAAGAGGACAAAATTTTAATGAATGGAATGGAATGTTTTAACAGAAGAGCAATAATGTGTTGTAATGAAATCAAATGTTATGGAATGGAAAGGAATGCTTTGGAATGCAATGGAATGTTGCAGAAAGGAACAGAATGTTGCTGAAAGGAATGAAATGTTAAGGAATGCAATGGAATTATTTGGATGGTAATGGAATCTTATGCAATAGAATAAAATAGAAAGATTGAAATGGAATGGAATGTTGTGTAATCAAATGGAATGTTATGGTATGAAGTGGAATATAGATTTATAGAACCGAATTTTAATGAGTGGAATGGCATATCAGGTTACAGAAAGCGAATAATGTGTTTCAATAGAAACAAATGAAATGGAATGGAACTGAATGTTGTGGAATTGCATGGAAAGTTAAGGAAGGAATGGAATGCTGTTGAATGCAATGGAATGATGTAGAAAGGAATAGAATGTTATGGAATAATGTGTTTGAATGGGATCGAATTTAATGCAATGAGACGGAATGTTTTGGAATGCAATGGAAAGTTATGGAATGGAATGGAATTCTGTGGAATGCATTGGAATGTTGCAGAAAGGAATAGAATGTTATGGAATTAAGTGGAATGTTATGGAATGGAATGCAATGCTGTGGATTTGAATGGAATGTTGGGGAAAGGTTATGGAATGGAATGGAATTTTGTGGATTGGAATGGAATCTTATGCCGAAGAATGAAATAGAATGTTTGAAATGGAAACGGATGCTGTGACATGGAATGGAATATTATGGTATGAACTGGAATGTTGATTTATAGAACTGAATATTAAAGAATGGAATGGAATGTTAGGTGAAGGAACAGGAATAATATGTTTGAATGGGATCAAAAGTTATGGAATGGAATGGAATGTGTTGGAATAGAATGCAATGTTATGCAATGGAATAGAATGCTGCGGAATGCAATGGAATGTTGTGGAAAGGAATACAATATTGGGGAAAGGAATGGATGTTTAAGGAATGGAATGGAATTTTGTGGATTGGAAAGCAATCTTATGCAATAGAATGAAATAGAATGTTTCAAATAAAATGGAATGTTATGTAATCAAATGAAATGTTATGGTATGAAGATGAATGCTGATTAATAGGACAGACTTTTAATGAATAGAATGTAATGTTATGTAACAGTACGGGAATAATATGATGAATGGAATCAAATGTTATGGAATGTAATCGAATGTTGGGAACTGAATGGAATGTTATGGAATGGAAGGGAATGCAGTGTAAATCAATGGGATGTTCTGGAAAGGAATAGAATGTTGGAGAAAGGAATGGTGGTTAAGTATAGAATGGAATTATGTGGATTAGAATGGAATCTTATGCAACAGAATGACCTAGAATGAATTGGAAAGGAATGTTGTGTAATCGAATGGAACGTTATGCTATGAAGGACAATTTTGATTAATAGAACCGAATTTTAATGAACGGCATCGAATGTATTGTAGCAGAACGAGAATAATGTGTTGGAAATGAATTGTATGTAATGGAATGGAATGGAATGTTGTGGAGTTGAATGGAATGTAGGGAAAAGAATGGAAGTTTAAGGAATGGAATGGAATATTTTGGATTGGAATGGAATCTTATGCATCACAAAGAAATATAATGAATTGTGAGGAAATGTTGCATAATGGAATGGAATGTTATGCTATGAAGTGGAATGTTCATTAAGAGGACAAAATTTTAATGAATGGAATGGAATGTTTGCAACAGAAGGGCAAGAATGTGTTGGAATGAAATAAAACGTTATGGAATGGAATGGTATGCTTTGGAATGCAATGGAATGTTGCGGAAAGGAACAGAATGTTGCTGAAAGAATGAAATGTTAAGGAATGCAATGGAATCATTTGGATTGGAATGGAATCTTTGGCTATAGAATAAAATAAAATGATTGAAATGGAATGGAAAGTTGTATAATCGAATTGAATGTTACGGCATGTAGTGCAATGTTGATTAATAGAACTTAATTTTGAAAAATGGTATGGAAAGCTTTGTAAAGGAATTGGAATTATGTGTTGGAATGGAATCAAATGGAATGGAAAGAAATAGAATGTTTTGGAATGGAATGGATGGTTGTGGAATTGAATAGAATGTAACCGAATGGAATAGAATGCTGTGAAATGCAATGGAATGTTCTGGGTAGGAATAGAATGCGAGGGAAAGCAATGTAAGGTTAAGAAATGTAATGGAATTTCGTGGATTGGAGTGAAATCTGATGCAATAGAATGAAATACAGTAGTTGAAATAGAATAGAATGCTGTATATTAGATTGGAATGTTATGTTGTGAAGTGGAATGTTGTGGAATTGAATGGAATGTTGCGGAGAGGAATGGAATGCTGTGGCATGCAATAGAATGTTGTGGAAAACTATAGAAAGCAGGGGAAAGGAAGGGACGTTGAAGGAATGGAAAGGAATTTTGTGGATTGGAAGGGAATCTTATGTAATGGAATGATATTCAATGTTTGCAATTGAAAGGGATGTTGTGTATTCAAATGGAATGTTATGGTATGAAGTCTAATGCACATTAATAGAACCGAATTTCAAAGAATGGAATGGAATATTAGGTAACAGAATGGGAATAAAGTTTTTGAATGGAATCAACTGTATGCAATGGAATTGAAGGTTTTGGAATTGAATCGAACTATAAGGAATGGAACTGTGTGCTGTGGAATGCAGTGTCATGTTGTGGAAAGGAATAGAACTTAGGGGAAAGGAATGAAAGCTAAAGGAATGGAATGGAATTTTGTTTGTTGGATTGGAATTCTGTGCAGTGGAATGATATACAATGTTTGCAATTGAATGGGATGTTGTGTAATCGAATGAATGCAATGCTATGAAGTGGAATGTTGATTAATAGAAAAGAATTTTAATGAATGGAATGGAATGTTAGTTAACAGAACTGGAATAATGTGTTGGAGTAGAATCGAATGTTATGGAATGTAATAAAATGTTGTGGAACTGAATTGAATGTTGTGGAAAAGAATGGAATGATGTAAAATGCAATGCCATGTAGTGGAAAGGAAAAGAACTATGGGGAAATGAATGGAATGGAATGCTGTGGAGTGCACTGGCATGTTGTGGAAAGTAATGAAACGTTGGGGAAAGGAATGGGAGGTTAAGGAATGGAATGGAATTTTGTGGACTGGAATGGAATCCTGTGCAATAGAATGAAATAGAGAGGTTGAAATGGAATGGTATTCTGTGTAATCGAATGGAATATTATGATATGAAATGGAATGTTTATAAACAAATTTTACTGAATCAAGGGATTGTTATTTAATAAAAGGGTAATAATATCTTGGAATGGAATAGAATATTAAGGAATGGAATGGAATGTGGGAAATCGGAATAGACAGTTTGAGAAAGGAATTAAAGGGTAAGGAAAGGAATTGGAATTTTGTGGACAGGAATGGAAACTTATGCAACATAATGAAGTAGAATGTTTGAAATGCTATGGAATGTTGTTTATTCGAATGGAATTTTATGATATGAAGTTGAATATAGATTAATAGAATCAAATTTTAATGAATGGAATGGAATGTTATGTAACAGAAAGGGAATAATGTGTTCGAATGCAATGGAATGTTATGGCATGTTGTAGAATAAATGGAATGTGAAGGAATGGAATGAATTCTGTGGAATGCAATGGAATGTAGTGTAAAGGAATAGAATGTTGGTAAAGGAATAAACGCTAAAGGAATGGAATGGAATTTTCTGAATAGGAATGGAATCGTATGGGATGGAATGAAATAGAATGTTTTAAATGGACGGGAATGTTGTATAATCGAATGGAATGTTAGGGTATGAAGTGCAATGTTGATTAACAGAACCGAATTTTGAAGAATGGTATGGAAAGTTTTGTAAAAGAATGGGAATGATGCTTTGGAAAGTAATCGAATGGACTGGAAAGGAATGAAATGATTTGGAATGCAATGGAATATTGTGGAATGCAATGGAATGTAGTGGAAAAAAGTAGAACGTTAGGGAAAGCAATGGGACGTTTAGGATTGGAATGGAATTTCGTGGATTGGAATGGATTCTTTTGCAATAGAATGAAATACAGCTTTGGATATTCAAAAGAATGTTGTATATTCGATTGGAATTTTGTGGTATGAAGTAGAATGTTGCTTAATAGAAGTGAATTGTAATGAATGGAATGGAATATTATGTAATAGATCGAGAATATTGTTTTTGAAGGAAATCGAATGTTATGGAATGGAGTGGAATGCTGTGGAATGCAGTGTCATGTTATAGAAAGAAATAGAACGTTGGAGAAAGGAATGGAATTTTAAGGAATGCTATGGAATTTTGTGGGTTGGATTGGAATCTTATGCAATGGAAGGAGATACAATGTTTGCAGTTGAATGGGATGTTGTGCAAACGAATGAATGCTATGCTATGAAGTGGAATGTTGAATAATAGAAAAGAATTTCAACGAATGGAATGGAATGTTAGGTAACAGAGTGGCAATAATTTGTTGGAGTGGAATCGAATGTTTTGGAATATAGTGGAGTGGTGTCGTATTGAATGGAATGTTATGCAATGGAATGGAATGATGTGAAATGCAATGGAAAGTAGTGGAAAGTAATAGAATGTTGGGGAAAGGAATGCATTTGAATGCTGTCGATGGCAATGGAATGTTGTTAAAAGGAATAGAATGATGGAGAAAGGAATGGAGGTTAACAATGGAATGGAATTTTGCTAATTAGAACGGAATCTTATGCAACAGAATGAAATAGAATGTATTGGAAAGGAATACTGTGTAATCGAACGGAAAGTGATGCTATGAAGCTCAATTTTGCTTAATAGAACCGAATTTTAATGAACAGTATCGAATGTTTTGTAGCAGAATGAGAACAATGTGTTGGGGATGAATTGTATGTAATTTAATGGAATGGACTGTTGTGGAATTGAATGGAATGTTGGGAAAGGAATGGAAGTTTAAGGAATAAAATGGAATATTTTTGGATTGGAATGGCATCTAATGCAACAGAATGAAATAGAATGTGTGAATGGAATGGGATGCTGTAGAGTGGAATGTTCGTTAAGAGGACAAAATTTTAATGAGTGGAATGGAATGTTTACAACAGAACAGCAATAATGTGTTGGAATGAAATCGAATGTTATGGAACGGAATGGAACACTTTAGAATGCAATGAAATGTTGAGGAAGGGAATAGAATGTTGCTGAAAGGAATGAAATGTTAAGGAATGCAAAGGAATTATTTTGATTAGAATGGAATCTTATGCAAAAGAATAAAATAGAATGATTGAAATGGAATGGAATGTTGTGTAATCAAATGGAATGTTATGGTTTGAAGTGGAAGGTAGATAAGTGGAACCGAATTTTCACTAATGGAATGAAGTATGAGGTTACAGAAAGGGAATAATGTGTTTCAATGTAAACAAATGGAATTTAATGGAAATGAATGTTGGGGAATTGCATGGAGAGTTAAGGAATGGAATGGAATGCTGTTGAATGCAATGGAATGTTGTGGAAAGGAATAGAATATTTCTGAACGGAATGCAAGGTTAATGAATTTAATGGAATTTTGTAAATTTGAATGGGGTCCTATCCAATAGAATGAAAAAGAGTGTTTGAAATGAAATGGAATGTTGTGTAATTTGATTAATAGAAGAGAATTTTAATGAATGGAATGGAATGTTGAGTAACAGAATGAGAATAATGTGTCCTCATGGAATTGAATGTTATTGAATGGATGGAATGTAGTGGAATTGAATGGAATGTTATATACAGTAAGGGAATGCGGTGGAATGCAAAGGAGTATTGTGGAAAGTAATAGAAATTTGGGGAAAAGAATAGAAGTTGAAGGAATGGAATGGAAATCTGTGGAGTGCAATGGAATGTTGTGAAAAGGAATAGAATGTTATGGAATAAAGTTGAATGTTATTGAATGGAATGCAATGCTGTGGATTTGAATGGAATGTTGGGGAAAGATGACGGAATGTAATGCAATTTTGTGGATTGGAATGGAATCTTATGCAGTAGAATGAAATAGAATGTTTGAAATGTAATGGGATGCTGTTAAATGGAATGGAATATTATGGTATGAAGTGGAATGTTGATTAATTGAACTGAATATTAAAGAATTGAATGTAATATTAGGTGAAAGAACGGGAATAATGTATTTCAATGGAATCGAAAGTTATGGAAAGGAATGGAATGTGTTGGAATAGAACGCAATGTTATGGAATGGAACAGAATGCTGTGTAATGCAATTGGATGTTGTGGAAAGGAATAGAATGTTCAGGATGGGATGGAATGGAATGCTGTGGAATGCAACGAAACTCTGTGGAAAGGAATAGATATTGGGAAAAGGAATGAAAGTTAAGGAATGGAACGGAATTTTTGGATTGAAATGGAATCATACACAACAGAATGAAATAGAATGAGTAGGAAAGGAATGTTGTGTAATCGAATGGTATGTTATGTTATGAAATGGAATGTTCATTAATAGGACAAAATTTTAATGAATGGAATGGAATGTTTGCAACAGATGGGAATAATGTGCTGGAATGAAATCGAATGTCATGGAATGTAATGGAAAGTTTTGGAATGCAATGGAAAGTTGTGGAATGGAATGGAATACTGAGGAATTCAAAGGAATGTTGAGGAAAGGAATCGAACGTTATGGAATTGAATGGACTGTTATGGAATGGAACGCAGTGTTGTTGAATGGAATGAAATGTGGGGAAATGTTACGGAATGGAATGGAATTTTGTGGATTGCAATGGAATCTTATGCAACAGAATGAAATAGAACATTGGAAATGGAATGGGATGCTGTGAAATGGAATGGAATGTTATGCTATGAATTGGAATGTTGATTAAAAGAACTGAATATTAAAGAGTGGAATGGAATGTTAGTTGAAAGAACGGGAATAATGTGTTAGAATGGAATCCGAAGTTATGGATTGGAATGGAATGTGGAATTGAAGGGAATGTTATGGACAGGAATGGAATTGTCTGGAATGCAATGGAATATTGTGGAAAGCAATAGAAATTTGGGGAAAGGAATGGACGGTGAAGGAATGGAACAGAATTTTGTGGGATGGAATAGAATGTTATGAAATAGAATTGAATAGAATATTTTAAATGGAAAGGAGTTTTGTGTAATGGAATGGAATGTTATGGTATGAAGAGAAATGTTGATTAACAGAACCGAATTTTGAAGAATGGAATGGAATGTTAGGTAATAATCAGAATAACATGTTGGAATGGGGTCGAATTTTATGGTAGGGAATGCTATGGTGTGGAATGGAATGCAATGTTGTGGAAAGCAAGAGTGTGTTGGTACAGGAATGGAAGTTAAAGGAATGGAATGGAATTTTGTGGATTGAAATGGTCTCTTATGCAATGGAATGAACTATAATATTGGCAGTGGAACGGAATGTTGTGTAATCGAATGTAATGTTATGGTATGAAGTGGAATGTTGTTTAATCGAACCGAATTTTAAAGAAAGTTACGGAATGTTAGGTAACAGAACAGGAATAATTTTTTGAATGGAATTCAACGTTATGGAATGGAATGGAATGATACGGAATGGAATGGAATGATGTGAAAGGCAATGGAAAGTAGTGAAATGAATAGAACATTGGGGAAAGCATTGGAAGTCAAGGAATATAATGGAATTTGTGGATTGGAATGGAATCGTATGCTATAGAACGACATCGAATGTTTCAAATGGAATGGTGTTCTGTGTAATCGAATGGAATGTTATGGAATGAATTGGAATATTAATTATTAGAACCAAATTTTACTGAATCAATTGAATGTTAGGTAATAGAACAGGAGTAATCTGTTGGAATGGAATCGAAAGTAAGGAATGTAATGGAATATTGTGGATTTGAATGGAATGCTGTGAAAGGGAATTGAATGTGGGGAAAGGAATCGAATTTTGGGGAAAGGAATGGGATGATAAGGAATGAAATGGAATTTTGTGGTTTGTAATGAATCAAATGCAATAGAACGAAATAGAATGTTTGAAATGGAATGGAATGTGTTGTAATCTAATGGCATGCTATGGGCTGATGTGGAATGTAGAGTAGTAGAACCCAATTTTAATGAATGGAATGGAATGTTATGCAACAGAAAAAGAATAATATGTGGGAATGGAATCGAATGTCATGGAATGTAATGGAAACATTTGGAATGCAATGGAATGTTATGGAAAAGAATGGAATAATGAGGAATGCAATGAATGTTGAGGAAAGGAACCTAACGTTATGCAATCGAATGAATGTTATGGAATTGATTGCAGTGTTGTGTAAAGGAATGGAACGTGGGGAAATGTTACATGATGGAATGGTATTTTGTGGATTTCAATGAATCTTATGCAATAGAATGAAATAGAATGTTTGAAATGGATTGAGAAGCTGTGAAATGTAATGGAACGTTATGCTATGAATTGCAATGTTGATTAATAGAAATGAATATTAAAGAATGGAATGGAATGTTAAGTGAAAGAACGGGAATAATGTGTTTGAATGGAATCGAAGAATATGGAATGGAATGGAATGTGGAATTTAAGGGAATGTTTTGGAGAGTAATGGAATTTTCTGGAATGCAATGGAATGTTGTGGAAAGCAATAGAAATTTGGGGAAATAAATGGAGGGTGAAGGAATGGAATAGAATTTTGTGGGATGGAATGGAATGTTCTGTAATAGAATTGAATAGAAAGATATAAATGGAAAGGTGTGTTGTGTAATGGATTGGAATGTTATGGTATGAAGAGGAATGTTGATTAATAGAACCGAATTTGAAGAATGGAATGGAATGTTAGGTAATAATCGGAATAACATGTTCGGATGGAGTCGAATGGAATGGAATGGAATGCTGTGTTGTAGAATGGAATGGAATGGAATTCTGTGGAATGGAATTTAATGTTGTGGAAAGCAATAGTGTGTTGGTAGAGGAATGGAAGTTAAAGGAATGGAATGGAATTATGTGGAGTGGAATGGAATCTTATGCAATAGAATGAAATAGAATATGTTAAGAGGAATAGAATATTGAGAAATGGAATTGGGCGTTTTGGTATGAAGTGGAATTTTGATTAATGGGATAAAATTTTAATGAATGGAATGCAATGTTGTGCAACAGAACGGGAATAATGTGCTGGAAAGTAATCGAATGTAACGGATTGGAATGGAATATTTTGGAATGCAATGGAATGTTAGAATGGAATGGAATGATGTGGAATTCAAAGGAATGTTGAGGAAAGGAATAGAATGTTATGTATTTGAATGGAATGTTATGGAATGGAATGCAATGCTGTGGAATGGAATGGAATGTTGGGGAAAGGTTACGAAATGGAATGGAATTTTGAGGATTGCAATGGAATCTTATGCAATAGAATCAAATAGAATGTTTGAAATCGAATGGAATGTTTTGGTATGAAGGGGAATGTTGATTAATAGAACTGAATTTTAATAAATGGTATTGAATGTTTTGTAACAGAATTAGAATAAAGTGCTGGAATGGAATAGAATGTTATGGAATGGAAGGGAATGCTGTGGAATGCAAAGGAATGTTGAGGACAGGAATCGACCATTATGGAATCGAATGGAATGTCATGGAATGGAATGCAGTGTTGCGGAATTGAATGGAATGTGGGCAAATTATACGGAATGGAATGGAATTTTGTGGATTGCAATGGAATCATATGCAATAGAATGAAATAGAATGTTTGAAATGGAATGGAATGTTCTGTTATCGAATGGAATGTTATGGTATGAAAGGGAATGTTGATTAATAGAACTGAATTTTAATGAATGGTATTGAATGTTTTGTAACAGATTTGGCATAAAGTGTTGGAATGGAATAGAATGTTAAGGAATAGAATGGAATGCTGTGGAATGCAATTGAAAGTAGGGGAAAAGAATCGAACATAGGGGAAAGCATTGGAATGTCAAGGAACAGAATGGAATTTTGTGGATTGGAATGGAATCCTATGCAATAGAATGAAATAGAATGCTGTGTAATGCAATTAAATGTTGTGGAAGTGAATAGAATGTTAGGGAAAGCAATGGAAGGTTAAGGAATGGAATGGAATTCGGTGGATTGGAATGGAATCTTATGAAACAGAATGAAATAGAATGAATTGGAAAGGAATGTTGTGTAATCGAATGGAATGTTATGCTATGAAGTGGAATGTTCAATAATAGGACCAAATTTTAATGAATGGAATGGAATGTTATGCAACAGATAGGGAATTATATGTAGGAATGGCATCAAATGTCATGGAATGTAATGGAAAGTTTTGGAATGCATTGGAAAGTTATGGAATGGAATGGAATACTGAGGAATGTAAAGGAATGTTGAGGAAGGGAATCGAAAATTATGGAATTGAATGGAATGTTATGGAATGGAATGCAGTGTTGTGGAATGGAATGGAATATGGGGAAATGTTACAGAATCGAATGGAATTTTGTGGATTGAAATGGAATCTTATGCAGTATGATGAAATAGAATGTGAGAATGGAATGGGATGCTGTGAAATGGAATGGAATGTTATGCTATGAATTGGAATGTTGATTAATAGAACTGAATATTAAAGAATGGAATGGAAAGTTAGGTGAAAGAACGGGAATAATATATTTGAATGGAATTGAAAGTAATGGAATGGAATGGAATGTGGAAATGAAGGGAATGTTATGGACAGGAATGGAATTTTCTGGAATGCAGTGGAAAGTTGTTGAAAGCAATAGAAATTTGGGGAAAGGAATGGAGGGTGAAGAAATGGAATAGAATTTTGTGGGATGGAATGGAATCTTATGCAACAGAATGAAATAGAATGTTTTAAATGGAATGGAATATTGTGTAATAGAATGGAATGTTGTGGTATGAAGGGGAATGTTAATTAATAGAACTGAATTTTAATGTATGGCATTGAATGTTTTGTACCAGAATTGGAATATAGTGTTGGAATGGAATAGAAAGTTATGGAATGGAATGCTGTGGAATGCAAAGGAATGTTGAGGAAAGGAATCGAACGCTATGGAATCGAATGGAATGTTATGGAATGGAATGCAGTGTTGTGGAATTGAATGGAATGTGGGGAAATGTTACGGTAAGGAATGGAATTTTGTGCATTGCAATGGAAACTCAAGCAATAAAATGAAATAGAATGTTTGAGATGGAATGGAAGGTTGTGTAATCGAAAGGAATGTTATGGCATGAAGGGGAATGTTGATTAATGGAACTGAATTGTAATGAATGGTATTGAATGTTTTGTAACAGACTTGGCATATAGTGTTGGAATGGGATAGAATGTTATGGAATGTAATGGAATGCTTCGGAATGCAATGGAAAGTAGTGGAAAGGAATCGAACATAGGGGAAAGCATTGGAAGGTTAAGGAAGAGAATGGAATTTTGTGGATTGCAATGGAATCCTAAGCAATAGAACGAAATAGAATGCTGTGGAATGCAATTGATGTTGTGGAAGGGAATAAAATGTTAGGGAAAGTAATGGAAGTTTAAAGAATGGAATGGAATTCGGTGGATTAGAATGGAATCTTATGAAACAGAATGAAATTGAATCAATTGGAAAGGAATGGTGTGTAATCGAATGGAATGTTATGCTATGAAGTGGAATGTTGATTAATAGGACCAAATTTTAAAGAATGGAATGGAATGTTATGCAACAGAAAGGGCATATGTTGGAATGGAATCGAATGTCATGGAATATAATGGAAAGTTTTGGAATGCAATGGAAAGTTATGGAAAGGAATGGAATACTGAGGAATGCAAAGGAATGTTGAGGAAAGGAATCGAACGTCATGGAATTGAATGGAACTTTATGGAATGGAATGCAGTGTTGTGGTATGGAATGGAATGTCCGGAAATGTTATGGAATGGAATGGAATTTTGTAAAATGAAATGGAATCTTATGCAATAGAATGAAATAGAATGTTTGAAATGGAATGGGATGCTGTGAAATGGAATGGAATGTTATGCTATGCATTGGAATGTTGATAGATAGAACTGAATATTAAAGAATGGAATGGAATGTTAGGTGAAAGAATGGGAATAATGTGTTAGAATGGAATTGAAAGTTATGAAATGGAATGGAATGTGGAATTTAAGGGAATGTTATAGTCAGGAGCGGAATGGTGTGGAATGCAATGGAAGGTTGTGGAAAGCAATAGAAATTTGGGGAAAGGAATGGACGGTGAAGGAATGGAATAGAATTTTGTGAGATGGAATGGAATGTTATGCAATAGAATTGAATAGAATATTTTAAGTGGAAAGGAGTGTTGTGCAATGGAATGGAATGTTATGGTATGAAGAGATATGTTAATATGACCGAATTTTGAAGAATGGAATGGAATGTTATGTAATAATCGGAATAACATGTTCGAATGGATTCGAATGTTATGGAATGTAATGCTATGTTGTGGAATGGAATGGAATGCTGTGGAATGGAAGGGAACGTTGTGGAAAGCAATAGTGTGTTGCTACTGGAATGGAGGTAAAGGAATGGAATGGAATTTTGTAAATTGGATTGGAAACTTATGCAATGGAATGAACTAGAATGTTTGCAATGGAAAGGAATGTTGTGTAATCGAATGTAATGTTATGGTATGAAGTGGAATGTTGATTAATAGAACCGAATTTTAAAGTAAGATATGGAATGTTAGGTAACAGAACAGGAATAAGGTCTTTGAATGGAATTCAAATTTATGGCATGGAATGGAGTGTTATGAAATGTAATGGAATGATGTGAAAGCAATGGAATGTAGTGAAAGGAACAGAGAATTGGGGAAAGCATTCGAAGGTCAAGGAATAGAATGGAATTTTGTGGATTGGAATGGAATCCTATGCAATAGAACGAAATAGAATTTTGGGAATGGTGTTCTGTGTAATGACATGGAGTGTTATGTATGAATTGGAATGTTAATTAATACAAACAAATTTTACTGAATCAATGGAATGTTATGTAATAGAATGGGAATAACGTGTTGGAGTGGAATCGAATGTTAAGGAGTGGAAAGGAATATTGTGGATTTGAATGGAATAGTATGGAATGGAATTGAATGTGGGGAAAGGAATAGAAATTTGGGGAGAAGAATGGGAGCTTAAGGAATGAAATGGAATTTTGTGGTTTGGAATGGATCTTATGCAATAGAATGAAATAGAATAATTGAAATGGAATGGAATGTGGTGTAATCGAATATAATGTTATCAGATGATGTGGAATGTAGAGTAGTTGAACCGAATTTTAATGAATGTAATGGAATGTTATGTAACAGAATGGGAATAATGTGTTGGGAATGATTTGAATGTTATCTAATGAAATGGAATTTTGTGGAATTGAATGGAAAGTTATGGAATGGAATGGAATTCGGGGAATGCAATGGAATGTTTTTTAAAGGAATATAATGTTGAGGAAAAAATGGAAGGTTAAGGAATGAAATGGAAATTTGTGGACTGGAGTGGGATGTTATGCAATAGAATGAAATAGAATGTTTTAAGTGGAATGGAATGTTGTGTATTGGAATTGAACGCTATGGTATAAATTGAAATGTTGATTAATGGAACCGAATTTTGAAGAATGTAATGGAACGTTAGTTAACAGAACGGGAACATGCTTTGGAATGGAATCAAATGTTATGGAATCAAATGGAATGTTGGGGAATTGAATGGAATGATTTGGAATGCAATGGAATGTAGTGGAGAGGAATAGAATATTACGGAAAGCAATGGGAGATTAAATAATGGAATGGAATTTTTTGGATTGGATAGAAATGTTATGCAAAAGAATGAAATAGAATAAATTGGAAAGGAATATTTTGTAATCGAATGGAATGTTATGTATGAAGTGGAATGTTGATTAATAGGACATAATTTTAATGAATGGAATGGAATTTTATGCAACAGAATGGGAATAACGTGTTTGAATGGAATCGAATGTAATGTAATGTAATGCAATGCTTTGGAATGCAATGGAAAGTTATGGAATGGAATGGAAATCTGTGGAGTGCCTTGGAATGTTGCGGACAGGAATAGAATGTAAAGGAATAAAGTGGAATGTTATTGAATGGAATGCAATGCTGTGGATTTGAGTGATATGTTGGGGAAATATGACGGAATGGAATGCAATTTTGTGGATTGGAATGGAATCTTATGCAGTGGAATGAAATAGAATGTTTGAAATGGAATGGGATGCTGTGAAATGGAATGGAATATTATGGAATGAAGTGGAATGTTGATTAATTGAACTGATTATTAAAGAATGGAATGAATATTAGGTGAAAGAACGGGAATAATGTCTTTGAAAGGAATCGAAATTTATGGAATGGAATGGAATGTGTTGGAAGAGAATGCAATGTTATGGAATGGAATAGAATGCTGTGTAATGCAATTGGATGTGGTGGAAAGGAATATAATGTTCGTGATGAGATGGAATGGAATGCTGTGGAATGCAAAGAAATGTTGTGGAAAGGAATAGATATTGGGGAAACGAATTAAAGTTTAAGGAATGGAATGGAATTATTGGATTGAAATGGAATCTTACGCAACAGAATGAAATAGAGTGAGTAGGAAATGAATGTTGTGTAATCGAATGGTATGTTATGTTATGAAATGAAATGTTCATTAATAGGACAAAATTTTAATGAATTGAAAGGAATGTTTGCAACAGATGGGAATAACGTGTTGGAATGAAATCGAATGTTATGGAATGGAATGGAATGCTGTGGTAATAAAGGAATGTTACAAAATGAAATGGAATTCTGTGGAATGAATGGAAAGTAGTGGAACGTAATAGAATGTTGAGAAAGGATTGGAATGGAATGCTGTGGAATACAATGGAATATTATGGAAAGTAATTGAATGTTGGGGAAAGGATTGAAAGGTTAAGGAATGCAATGGAATTTTGTGGAATGGAATGGCATGCTGTGGAAAGGAATGGAATGTTGTGGAAAGAATAGAGTGTGGGGAAAGGAATGGAAGTAAATGGAATGGAACAGAAGTTTTTAATTGGAATTTAATCTCATGGAATGGAATGAAAAAGAATATTTCAAATGGACTGGAATGTTGTATAATCGAATTGAATGCTACGGTACAAGGTGCAATGTTGATTAATAGAACCGAATTTTGAAGAATGGTATGGAATGTTTTTAAAAGAATGAGAATAATGTGTTGGAATGGAATCGAATGGAATGGAAAGGAATGGAATGCTTTGGAATGGAATGGAATGTTACGAAATGGAATGCAATGATGTGGAATGCCATTGAGAGTAGTGGAAAGGAATAGAACGTTGGGAAAGGGATGGAATGTCAAGAAAGCGAATGTAATTTTCTGGATTGGAATGGAATCCTATTCAGTAGAATGAAATAGAATGTTTGAAATAAAATGGAATGTTGTTTAATTGAATGAAATGTTATGGTATGAAAGGGAATGTTGATTAATAGAACTGAATTTTAATGAATGGTATTGAATATTTTGCAAAAGAATTGGCCTAAAGTGTTGGAAATGAATAGAATGTTATGGAATGGAATGGAATTCTGTGGAATGCAATGGAAAGAATTGAAAAGGAATCGAACATAGGGGAAAGCATTGGAAGGTCAAGGAATAGAATGGAATTTCGTGGATTGGAATGGAATCCTATGCAATAGAACGAAATAGAATGCTGTGGAATGCAATTGAATGTTGAGGAAGGGAATAGAATGTAAGGGAAAGCATTGGAAGGTTAAGAAATGGAACGGAATTCTGTGGATTGGAATGGAATCTTAAGAAACAGAATGAAATAGAATAAAATGGAAAGGAATGTTGTGTAATCGAATATAATGTTATGCTATGAAGTGGAATGTTGATTAATAGGACCAAATTTTAATGAATGGAATGTAATGTTATGCAACAGAAAGGTAATAATATGTTGGAATGAAATCGAATATCATGGAATGTAATGGAAAACACTGGAATGCAATGGAAAGTTATGGAATGGAATGGAATACTTAGGAATGCAAACGAATGTTGAGGAAAGGATGTGAACGTTATGGAATTGAGTGGAAAGTTATGGAATGAAATGCAGTGTTGTGGAATGGAATGGAATGTGGGGAAATTTACAGAATGGAATGGAATTCTGTGGGTTGCAATGGAATCCTATGCAATAGAATGAAATAGAATGTTTGAAATGGAATGGAATGTTGTGTTATCGTATGGAATGTTATGCTATGAATTGGAATGTTGATTAATAGAACTGAATATTAAAGAATGGAATTAAATGTTACGTGAAAGAACGTGAATAATGTGTTTGAATGGAATCGAAAGTTATGGAATGGAATGGAATGTGAAATTGAAGGGAATGTTATGGACAGGAATGGAATTGGCTGGAATGCCATGGAATGTTGTGGAAAGCAATAGAAATTTGGGGAAAAGAATGGAGGGTAAAGGAATGGAATAGAATTTTGTTTGATGGAATTCAATGTTATACAATAGAATTGAATAGAATGTTTTAAATGGAAAGGCGTGTAGTGTAATGGAATGGAATGTTATGGTATGAAGAAGAATGTTGATTAATAGAACCGAATTTTGAAGTATGGAATGGAATGTTAGATAATAATCGGAATAAAATGTTCGAATGGAGTCGAATTTTATGTAATGGAATTCGGTGTTGTGTAATGGAATGGAATGGAATTCTGTGGAATGGAATTTAATGTTGTGGAAAGCAATAGTGTGTTGGTAGAGTAAAGGAAGTTAAAGGAATGGAATGGAATTTTGTGGATTGGAATGGAATCTTATGCAATGGAATGAACTAGAATGTTTGCAATGGAAAGGAATGTTGTGTAATCGAATGTAATGTTATGGTATGAAGTGGAATGTTGATTAATAGAACCGAATTTTAAAGAAAGGTATGGAATGTTAGGTAACAGAACAGGAATAAGGTGTTTGAATTGATTTCAAAGACATGTAATGGAATTGAATGTTACGGAATGGAATGGAATGTTGTAAAAGGCAATGGAAAGTAGTGAAAGGAATAGAACATTGGGGAAAGCATTGGAAGGTGAAGGAATAGAATGGAATTTTGTGGATTTAAATGGAATCCTATGCAATAGAACGAAATAAAATGGTTGAAATGGAATGGTGTTCTCTGTAATCGAATGGAATGTTATGGTATGAAATGGAATGTTAATTAATAGAACCAAATTTTACAGAATCAATGGCATGTTATGTAATAGAATGGGAGTAATCTGTTGGAATGGAATCGAATGTAAGTAAAGGAATGGAATATTGTGGATTTCAATGGAATGCTGTGGAATGGAATTGAATGTAGGGAACGGAATAGACATTTGGGGATAGGAATGGGAGGTTAAGTAATGAAATGGAATTGTGTGGTTTTGAATGGAATCTTATGCAATAGAATGTAATAGAATGTTTGAAATGGAATGGAATGTGGTGTAATCTAATGGCATTTTATGGGCTGATGTGGAATGTAGTGTAGTAGAACCAAATTTTAATGAATGGAATGGAATGTTATGTAGCAGATTGGGAATAATATGTTATGAATGAGTTGAATGTTATGGAATGTTGCGGAATTGAATGGAATGTTATTTAAAGGAATGAAATGCTGTGGATTGCAATGGAATGTTGTGGAAAAGAATAGAATGTTGAGGAAAGGAATGCAAGGTTATGGAATGAAATGGAATTTTTTGGACTGGTTTGGAATGTTATACAATAGAATGAAATTGAATGTTTTAAGATAAATGGAATATTGTGGAATGTAATCGAACGTTATGGTATGAAGTGGAATGTTGATTAATGGAACCGAATTTGGAAGAATGGAATGGAATGTGGGTAACAGAACGTGATTAATATTTTGGAATGTAATTGAATGTTATGGAATGAAATGGAATGTTGTGGAATGGAATGGAATGTTATGGAATAGAATCGAATGATGGGGAATGCAACAGAATGTTGAGGGAAGGAATAGAACCTTAGGGAAATCATTGGCAGGTTGATGAATGGAATGGAATATTTGAATTGCAATGGAATCTTACGAAAAAAAGAATATAGAATGAATTGGAACGGAATGTGGTGTAATAGAATGGAATGTTATGCTATGAAGTGGAATGTTGATTAATAGGATGAAATTTTAATGAATGGAATGCAATGATATGCAGCAGAACGGGAATAATGTGTTGGAAAGGAATCAAATGTAACGGAATGCAATGGAATGTTACTGAATGGAATAGAATGCTGTGGAATGCAATGAAATGTTGAGGAAAGGAATAGAATGTTATGTATTTGAATGGAATTTTATGGAATGGAATACAATGCTGTGGAATGGAAAGGAATGTTGGGGAAAGGTTACGGAAACGAATGGAAATTTGAGAATTTGAGTGGAATCTTATGAAATAGAAATAGAATGTTTGAAATTGAATGGAATGTTGTGTAATCGAACGGAATGTTATGGTATGATGGGGAATGTTGATTAATAGAATTGAATTTTAATGAATGGTATTGAATGTTTTGTAACAGAATTCGCATAAGTTGTTGGAATGGAATACAATGTTATGGAATGGAATGGAATGCTGTGGAATGCAATGGAAAGTAGTGGAAAGGAATCGAACATAGGGTAAAGCATTGGAAGGTCAAGTAATAGAATGGAATTTTGTGGATTGGAATGGAATCCTATGCAATAGAACAAAATAGAATCCTGTGGAATGCAATTGAATGTTGTGGAAGCGAATAGAATGTTAGGGAAAGCAATGGAAGGCTAAGGAATGAAATGGAATTCTGTGCATTCGAATGGAATCTTATGAAACAGAATGAAATAGAAAGAATTGGAAAGGAATGTTGTGTAATCTAGTGAAATGTTATGCTATGAATTAAATCGTTGATTAATACGACGAAATTTTAATGAATGGAATGGAATGTTATGCAAGAGAAAGGGAATAATATGTTGGAATGGAATCGAATGTCATGGAATGTAATTTTAAGTTTTGGAATGCAATGGAAAGTTATGGAATGGAATGGAATACTGAGGAATGCAAAGAATGTTGAGGAAAGGAATCGAAAATTATGGATCGAATGGAATGTTATGGAATAGAATTGAATAGAATGTTTTAAATGGAAAGGAGTGTAGTGTAATGGAATATAATGTTATGGTATGAAGAGGAATGTTGATTAATAGAACCGAATTTTGAACAATGGTATGGTATTTTAGGTAATAATCGAAATAACATGTTCGAATGGAGTGGAATGTTATGGAATGGAATGCTATGTTGTGGAATAGAAAGGAATGTTATGGAATGGAGTGGAATGTCGTGGAAAGCAATAGTGTGTTGGTACAGGAATGGAAGTTAAAGGAATGGAATGGGATTTTGTGGGGTGCAATGGAATCTTATGCAATGGAATGAACGAGAATGTTTGCATTGGTAAGGAATGTTGTGTAATCGGATGTAATGTTATGGTTTGAAGTGGAATGTTGATTAATAGAACCGAATTTTAAAGAAATGTATGGAAATTGGGTTACGGAACGGGAATAATGTGCTTGGATTGGAACGGATGTTATGAAAGGAATTTAATGTTTTGGAATTTAATGAAATGTTAAGGAATGTAATGGAATGCTGTGGAATGCAATGGAATGTAGTGGAAAGGAATAGAGCATTGACGAAAGGAATGGAAGTTTAAGGAGTGGAATGGATCATAGTCCATTGCAATGGAATAGTATGCAGTGAAAGAAAAAGAGGATTTCAAATGGAATGGAATGTTATGCAACACAATGGGAATAAAGTGTAGGAATGGAATCGAATTCTGTTGAATGGAATCGAGTGGAATGCGGTGGAATGCAATGGAATGTTGCCGAATGGAATAGAACGTTGGTGAAAGGCATGATATGTTAAGGAACGGAATGAAATTTTGTGGTATGGAATGGAATCTCATGCAATGGAATAAAATAGAATGATTGAAATTAAATGGAATGTTGCTTAATCGAATGGAATGTAATGGGATGAAGTGGAATGTTGATTAACAGAAAAGAATTATAATGAATGGAACGGAATATTAGGTAACAGAACGAGATTAATGTTTTGGTATGGAATTGAATGTTATGGAATGGAATGGAATGTTGTTTAATTGAATGGAAAGCTATGGACAAGAATGGAATGCTGTGGAATGCAATGGAATGTTGTGGAAAGCAATAGAAACTTGGGGAATTAATGGAGGGTGAAAATATTGAAAGGAATTTAAAGAATTGGAATGGAATTTGACGCAATGGAATGAGATACAATGTTTTCAACTAAATGGGATGTTGTGTAATCGAATGGAATGTTATGGTATGAAGTGGAATGTTGATTAATAGAACCGAATTTCAAGAAATGGAATGGAATGTTATGTATCAAAATGGGAATAATATCTTTGAATGGAATAAATGTTATGCAAGTGGATTGAATGTTGCGGTATTGAATGGACCCTTAAGGAATGGAATGGAATGCTGTGGAACTCAATGGCACATTGTGGAAAGGAATAGAAGGTTCGGGAAAGGAATGGGAGGTTAAGAAATGGAATGGAATTTTGTGGACTGGAATGGAATCTTATGCAACAGAATGAAATAGAATAATTGAAATGGAATGGAATGTTGTGTAATCAAATAGAATGTTAGGCTATGAAGGGGAATGCAGATTAATAGAAACGAATTTTAATGAATGGTATTGAATATTTTGTAGCAGAATTGGAATAAATTGTTGCAATGGAATAGAATGTTATGGAATGAAATGGAATGCTGTGGATTGCAATGGAAAGTAGTGGAAAGGAAGAGAACATTGGGGAAAACAGGAAGGTCAAGGAATAGAATGGAATTTTGTGGATTGGAATGGAATCTTATGCAACAGAATGAAATAGAATGAAATGGAAAGGAATGTTATGTAATAGAATGTAGTTATGCTATGAAGGGGAATTTTGATGAATAGAATCGAATTTTAATGAAAGGTGTGGATGTTTTGTAGCAGAACGGCAATAACGTGTTTGGAATGAATTGTATGGAATGAAATGGAATGG
>JAVSCE010002969.1:0-72051 GCA_032199065.1 Smutsia gigantea
TTTTTGTTTGTTGTTTATTTTCAACTTAAAACTCCATAGTTTTTATCAGTGAACACAGAGTTTAAAACAACTGTAGGACAACAAAAATAAACTGGGACTGTTCTGGACAAGTGGGTATATGGCCACTCTTCTTAGTGTATTAGCTGAACTCCACTCCATTAGTCCACTCTCACTGTGTGTTCAGTTGTCCACCTGATTCTTTCCAAGGAACTGAATAAAAGCAAAAATCGTGCAAGATCTAGTCTTTTTATTCTTTTGAAAATCTGTGTAAGCTATTGGATTCATTTAAATATTCTAAAAATCATCCCAGGTGAAAACAGCTCATTCCACATTAGTCAATGAAGCGAAGGTCTGCAGCAGGGAAGGGAATGGAGCCTTCCTGTCTAGGGGCTACTCTGAAGCTAATCAATTATTTTTCATCACTGGCCATTTAGTAGAGAAGAGCTAAGCAGGAGTGATCCACCTTACTACTCCTCAAACAACAATTGGCACCTTGTGTCCTACTAGTTAACAATAGGTTATCCCAGGATAAGGCTTATAAGACACAGTACTTGACTAGTAGACATCTAATAAATTCAGAATTCTAGCACAGTAGCACAGATCTGCTGCCTTTTTATCAGTAAAGAGACTACAAGTGTGTCATGCCAAAAGAGAACTTGTCCATGGTATTAAAGCTGCATAAGTTCCAAATACATGGAAGAGAGGCAATATTTCAGGTACCTTATTAGCCCATTAGGAATGAGTAATTACTATCTGGCTCCCAATAATCACTCAGGACAGGAACCCTTAGAATTTAACTGAATTATGGATATACCTCCGATGAAATCATGTCCACCCATAAATACAACTACATTTTGTAAAGCCTAAAGACAGTAGTTAGTCTTCAAGGGAATCATTGGCCTTAGCGCTATACACAGGCAATTCTAAGGAATGCAAGGCAATTGACCATTCAGAATGTTTAGCACTCCTGTGATGAACGAGAAGCTCCACACAGCCTGTGATTGATCATGCCCAGAAAGTGGGAGTAAGGTTACCTGAGGGTGGGTTCATTCATAACTGACCAAAAATAAGCAAACAAATACAGAAATTTTTTAAGAAGAGAAAATATATCCTTAGCCAAGCATGATCCTTAGCATAGGGGCAATCCATATAATTCTCAAATGAAAAGCAACCACTGGCAGGTACTTTACTTAAGCACCCTTTGTTATTTTCTCAGCATCTGCTCAGAATCAATGTGCTATTCAAGAAGAAATGATTCATTGATTTACAGTGGTGGCTAAATTTTTTACATCCACAAGTCTTAAGACACACTGATCAATATATGGTCTTACTATAATCACTTCTTCAAAAACACCTCTGTGTCCATATTTCATTGGAAGAAGTGCTGTGAATCAACCTAGGCCAACTGAATTACACAGGTAATTTACTTCTTTGGATAAATACCAGTAGAAATTTAAGGATGGGTGAGGACTGGCTATCCCCACATTTTCTTACCAGAGTTTAATGAAAGCAAATTCAAACCAAATTAATAAGAATATACATTATAGTTCACATGACTCCTCAAGGGTGAGCAATGTCTCTAAAATACTTTAGGCAATCATGTATCTCTAATGGCCCTAATATCTCCAATGTGAGTCCATGTTCACGTTCCCTGCATTAACTATCAATCCCTAGAGTGGGTATCTTGCCCCTGATGACAGATGCCTTGTGGCAGCCTCCCAACTGACTTGGAAGTCTAGCTGACCACTGACTGGGGTGTGAATTCCGGGTGAGAGAAGCTTTCTAAACTAAAGACTAATTTAAACCAACATATAAGTAATATCACTGTCAAAGCTGAAATGTTTTTAAGTAAATTTCAGCCACGTAATAGAAAGTTTAATATTTCCCCCTTGCCAACAATTTGATAATTTGAAACCCTCTGTACAGATTTTTGGGCAGCCCAGCCCTCCCTGTGTTTAGGATTAGCTATAGTGGAATGAATAAAGTATGGGTGGATGGCGGATGGGGGTGGGGGAGTGCTTTTTTTCCTAATAGCTAGAAGTGATTTGGGGTAAATGATTTAACCTCCCTGACCCTTAGTTTTCTCATCCTCAAAATGAAGAGAAAATGACTATTGGAAAGAGCTACTGTGAAAATCAGGATGACAAATGAGAAGAAGCCAAGACTCAGGCAGGTACAGAGCAAATGCCAGGGAGCTTTTGTTCCTGGAGGCTCCCCTCTACAGGCCACTGTTACCATGAGGCCCCAGAATCTTGTAGACCACAACCCAATGTTCCTGGGACAAGCTCTTCCTAAAACCTTCACAGTCAAGTCATGCTGAAGTGGCTCCTGGAGCTTCTCACCCATGACACTCTGAAAATGTCCAAAGAGTGTTACTGTGCTTGTAAAAAGTCACCTCCTAGACGCCTACCCACTGCTATTCATGAGTTATCTAGTGAGGCCATTCCTGCTACATAACCCACAGAAGGTCAGAGCTTCACTGTCACTGTCCCTTTCTGCCCCTCAGAGGCCACCAGTCTCATAATCCCTCAGGCCTTGCCCATGGCAGCCTGCTCAGGTCTACCCACTACCACTGATTCAAGGCTACCAGCAAAGCTTAACCGCCAGCCTCCTGCCCCCACCATTCCTTCCATTCTTTCCTGCTTTTGACAATGGTGAAAGCTACTGTTGCCCTAGACCACTGATTCTGGTCAAGGGGCCCTGACTTCTAGCGTTACTACTGTTCTGAGGGTCTAACCAGACTAACCAATCTCTAAGTAATCACAATTCCATTGATCACACATGTTCTTAGTTGCAGCTTTCCAAATCTGGGATACAGACCAAACCTTTCAAAGATGCTGAGTGCAAAGACAATATAGATGGACAGTAGATGTCATCTTTCTGCAAACTGAGATTCCTTCTCCTGTCCCACCCTCATTATCTATTTTCTTAGGCAAAGAAATCACCTTTGGATGTCTCCAAATCCCTCCTATTCCCCATGCCAAGTGCCCTGGAGCCCTTATATATGTTCATCCCAAAGGCGACCATAACTCTCCCAGCACTCTGAGAAGGATGTAGCCACTCTACGGTAATACAGGGACTCCTGGTCCCGTATAAGAGACCCTACCAGACTACAACCTACCATTTCTCAATAATTTGAGGAGTTAAAAGAGGAAAAATAATGTCCATGTTTAATTGAGAAAAAGGTTGAGACACAGTATCATGAATAAGTATTTGACCAGTGATAGACGGCCTATTTCAATCAATTAATTTCTCCGGAATTTAATTTAAACTGAACTAGAATTGAATCCCTGGTCTCTCTCTGGCTAAAGTTATCCATTCAAAGCAATGCAATAGTTCTACAATTATCCAGTAGTCATTACATCACTAGCATGATTGATTTAGACAATCTAGGAGAAAGTTTTGATTTTTTTGATTATGTCCAACACTGACAGTTTTAAAATTTTTATTAATACCTTAACCTAATGGTTTAATCTTTATTAGTGATTAATGGAAAATATTTTGCTTTTTAAGAAAGTCTGAAATTTACATCAGCATAAATCTAGCTGAATAAACTCCAAGCAAAATATTCTTTCTTTATAATCAACCTAGACCATTACAAAAATACAAAAAAGCAGGCTGATGTAGTGGTACATGGATTTGATATTTGAATATATTGTTGTTTTATTTGATGTCAAATATGTTTTTGCCTGTGACGTCAACTCAGGCTTGGGTTATATACAGATTCTTTTTATCTTATTGTGTTTAAAAAAGATATAAACTCAGATTTTTATTTCACATATTTAATATTCTTTTAAATGGATCTGAACTATTATGTCTTTAACAAACTTTGTATACTGAAGCATCCTCCAATTGTCTCAATGTGTAACATTTCATATGTATGCCACAGTCCCTCCAAAAATATGAACGGAAGGTACATATAAAAATTATCCATTCTTACCAAAATAAGTTGGACAAATTTCCTAATAAAAAGTAAATGTTTCTCTTATTAACAAGACAATGTACTAGTCTACAGAGCCTTAGATTACCAATAATACCATTTATTATGCACATTCATACCTTTTGCTCAATTATCATTATCACATTAATACTTTCATTCATTTTATGATATATATGTGAAAAAGCAGCTCCTGATAGTTATGGGGAGGAAGACATTCAGAGATTTTTGAAATTGTGCCTAAATAAAAGCAATAAATTCTACAAACTCCTCATCAATCAGTGGCTTAGTCAGAATAAAAGCCAATGAACCAGTAAAGGGTATATATCTTTTTTTTCCTTTTCACCAAAGTAAGTTGGACCAAATTCCTGCATGACTGCATATTTAAAAATCTAATCTTTGTATATGCCAACATTGCTAAGCTGCTATATCAGCTGCCTAGCTTTAGCCAAATAAAACCTTTTGCAACTTTGGAAGAAACTTCTATACAGGAAACTGTAAATTTGGACAGGCTTAATTGTGTCTCAATATGTGGTGTTTTCATACCATTTCTTACCTTTATAACTCTATAAATTATATGATATTCCATAATGACCAAAATGGCCATGTAATTAAAGGCTTTGTTAGTTTAATTATCTGTTTTCTGTGTGAGACTAGAAAGAATAAGAAATGGCAAAATGTGGGTTTCTCTGCTGCCAAGGAACTTCAAGCGGTGCTGTCGTTATTGGTTTTTAATGGCACAAAAATATCTGGTTGACAGTATCAGAGGAATTCCTAGGGAAAATTTCACATATTCTCATAGACGGAAAAGAATTTTGAATATATGTGAGAAAAATTACCATTTTCTCTGTATCTAAATTCTATCAATAAAGAGAGACAAATTGATGCATTTTTGGTTATTGTTTTGTGTTGTTCCAATATATCCTAACATATATTAAGAAAAGACTTAAGAAACTAAAAACTCATTTTCAAAACCTTTCTAGAATAATGCTAGGGTAAGTAAAAGGTGAACACTATATTTAAAAACACCCTTGTTCTGCCTCTATTATCACATCTGGGCTTAGATCTTTCATTTGAACCAAGTTGTGGTCAGAGATCAGAGGTCAAAAAAATTGATTAGCTATCCCCAACACATGACAACAAAGCAAACAAATATAAAATATAGTAAAGAACTTTCATGTTATGATCAACTCCTATGGAACCGAATTTTCCCCACTTCTGAGTCAGTCTGAGTCTTGCTCGCTACCTTGATCATTATACTAGTTTCCTGGTACAGCTCAAGAGCTTATTCAGTTATTCCAATTTTACACACACACACACACACACACACACACACACACTTCATATAATTATCATTCCACTCTTTTTTAAGAGATAGATGAATAGTTACTGACTGTGGTTGTCTAAATATTTTATAATTGGACATAGACTTCCATGAGAGGTAAGTTAGTGATAAGAGCAATGAAAAGATCGGGGAAAGACTGGCAATTGGCTTAGCCAAACTGCTAACTCAGTTGTTTCCCAGTTAAATTGCCTCTATCCCTGTATAATATGACTGCTATGTTATAGCTACTCATGAGATGTAACAACTTAGCAAACAACCTCTAGATGCTAGTGTGACAGCGCAATGTCATCTCTGTAAGTCATTTCCAAGTACCTTCCTCTTGTTAAGGGTTGATTTGCAAAGGAACTTTTGATTTCAGTCTTGAAGACCAGAATTGAGAATCATTATGCTGCCAAATGTTGCACCATTACCTATTTTATTTCCCTTTCTTAACAAATGAAGTATCATTGCAATTACACCTGCAACTGAAAAAGAATTAAATCAACCTCTTGCCAAAAATAATAAAAAGTAAT
Organism: Smutsia gigantea; assembly: GCA_032199065.1. Classification (NCBI taxonomy): domain Eukaryota; kingdom Metazoa; phylum Chordata; class Mammalia; order Pholidota; family Manidae; genus Smutsia; species Smutsia gigantea. The sequence continues at coordinate 5,795 of JAVSCE010002969.1, forward strand.
GAAGATAAGCTTTACTTTTTTCAGCATATGTTTTTCTTTTAGAAATAATCAAATAATTCCTTAAGGAATTCTAAGAGATTGAGATTTAAGAGGTAGTTTCAAAATGCAACTACTACTAAGATTTTCCCTACTGTAGAGGGTAAAGTAAAAAACTGTTACCTGGGCTTTACAGCCATATTGCTTTTTAATACTACAATGTTAATTATATGTTGAGAAAAGAATAAGATAATAAAGCACAAATTTCTTTTGTTAACAAGACAGCATGCTAGTCTGTAAAGCCTGAGAATATCAATAATCCTATTTATTATGTACCTATTTACAGGTAGTATATTTATCTTTTACACATATTACCTGCAATCTTCAAAATAAGTAAGTCACCACCATACATTCATAAGCTTACAGCTTTGTTTGCATTGTCTAGTAGGGCCTTTAAAAGTTATTTATGTATAAATTGGTAAAGACTTATATACAATCATCTCAACAAAAAAAAGTAATAATAACTGGCAAAATACAATTTTAAACTTCCTTTGATAATTATGATAAGAGTCTAGTGATACAGAGCCTTAATACAGGCATTAAGTATGGGGCAAATTTTCAAACTTTATTAACAATTTTCCAACCCCACCCCTACACTCCCTATACCTAATCCCACTCCCACATACATTTACAGTTTTCAAAGAAAATTGTTTCAAATTTATCTCAATCGTGGATGTACAGGCTCAAATTAATTCATATTTGTCAAAATAGCCAATCATCCAATTCTATCTAGCCCAAAGACTGGAAGGATTAATGCCTTTAACTCCACAGGCTCCAAGAATATTGTCCTTGTGAAAAGTGTTAGTATACACGTATAAGAAAAGGTGATCAGTTCTGTGTATTGATAGAAAACTATAAAGCAGAGTTTCTCTTTTGGACTATGAGATACATAATGAGGCCTCACTTTTTGCAGCTTACAATACAGAATATAAAACAGTATTTCAGCATCTGGAGGCTACATGTGGATAGTTAGGCTTCAGTAGGTAAGTTTCAAAACACATTTAGGTACTTAGGTAATATACTACATGTATGCAAATATAACATAAATATTACAGAGGAATTACATATATACCAAAATATAATCCTATTATTATAGTACTAACTTTGAAAAGAAATTAAAATTTTAAATATATGGTACTAAAGTTATAATACTTAAAAATCACTAATGAAATGACAAATCCTATGTGCCATCATTAAATCAAAACAATGGACATACAATAAAGACAAATAGAAAACCTGAATTAAAAACATACACTTAAGATCCAATTAGCTTAAAAGGATTTTTTTTGTTACACATGAGTTGGGCTGGTTAAGCCACTCATTACTTCCAGCCTTCTCAATCTATGTAGAAGCAGAGTAGCTAAAATTAACTATAAAGGTAAAAATGACTCTACAACAGTTAAGAAAACAACTTACAATTATGAAAGTGAAACAATTACCAGCAGAGCAAAGCTGTTCTCAAACCAAGACACTAACCTTTGTTATTCCTCTAGTGAATTATCTTCTAGAAAATCTCACTATTTTTTTTAATTAGATAAATGGCTGATTTATCAAAGTACAAGGTGAAACTATATGTCAGGAGTCCTGTAGATGTTATTGCTCTATTTTAGTAAATTCAAAGGGAAATACGAGTTGTCTTTCTGGTAACAGTCAAAATTAATGGGTAGACATAAAATGATCCCACATCCCCAAATTAATGCTGCCTGTTTAAAATAAAATGAGTGTGAGTGAGTGAGTGTGTGTGTGTGTGTGTGTGTGTGTGTGTGTGTGTGTGTTTATGGATAGACAGACAGACGGATGGATGGATGTACTATGAAACCAGACTAATTCTTCCTTTGGATTAGTGGTCCTTGTTTGAAAACAACTCCTTAGTCCATATATTCAGGGTTACTTTGACAGTAGAAAGCAACAGTGTTTCAATGTGAATTACTGTTATTTCAAAGTGAAAACAATAATCACGTACAGTAACTAATAGAATGCATGTCTTTATATACAACCAGCCTGTAAGGTTACATGCCTGCAAAGTAAAGAAATAAGTAAAATGTAAATAAAACCTTGGGCTAATACTTCCACAAAAAAACAATGATTACCTTTTCTATATTCATACACTGTTATAGACAAAGAAAGCAATTAGATCTTTCACCTAAAGTAAAAGATTAAAAATCTTTTGTTATATAATTCAGTACATACTTAGGCTACATTATCTTAAAACAAGAATATTTTTGCTGAATTACCATCAAAAATTTTCAAGTATAATCATATGTCTGCCACTTTTCAAAGCTACATAATTAAAAACTATAAATTCTAAACAATAATAATAATAAAGATGAGTTTTTCATGGACAAGATCTCTCTTATTCACTCTATACACCTCAGTTCAGTTGTTCAGCCCACAGAAAATGTCCCATAAATGCTGCTGAAATAAACTGGATTTTCAGCTAACACTTCCAAAGATTTAAGCCAGTCTGACCTCGGTTAGTATTTAGGGAACTATTAAACAAATCCTATGAAAACCTTCACACGTTATAAACCAATGAATGTGGAGGACTCAGAAAATTAGGAGAATCTTCTGCTGTAAGTTCAACCTGACTTCAGTCTATATAGCAAATTCTAAACGACTTCAGACTCTCAGCTCTCAACTAAAACATTCTCTTCCCGCCCTCCCCTTCTTCTTTTTCTCTCCTGTCATTCTTTCTCACAGTTGATATCTTCAGAAAGTACTTAAAGAGACCCTGCAATAGGGGTAATGGACCTCCTCCCATTTCCTTAACTCCACAGTGACCCTTTCTGCCATTCCAATGGTCACAAAGCAAATAGATTACTGCTATCCTGTGATGGATATTTGGTTCTCTTAATCTTGCTTCTACCTGGAAAGATAATGTATCTCAAAATGGACAATGGGAGATATAGATTGATGGATGGAAATTTTCATGTCTAGACCCACCACGCTGTAAATACTTATTTACGGTATCCTGCATATAAATAACTCTCAAATCCACATCTCTAAATCTAACTCTCCTTTTGACATGACCTTAAAAAAAAATGCAAGTGAGATCTCTGCCTTGGCTATACGGAGCAAACTTTTCAAACTTCTTTTAGGGACAGAAGAGCTACTCAAGTATATATCAGTCACCCACGCAGATGATTTTCCCCTCGCAGTGTTTCTCCAGGTCTGGCCCCCAGAGTTTTGAATCAGGTCTCAATTAGCTCATGCCTGAACTCCAGTTTTCTCCTTGCCATAACATTTTTGCATTCTCAAACATCTTCCACAAAGCAAATCCATCTTTCAGATGTCCTCGCTTGGATATCTCTATGTAGAACATTACTGAGGTTTCTACGATTTTGAGTTTATTTTCATTTCAAGGCCTCTCAATAATCATACTTTCTCTAAATACAGTAATCACTAGCCTCAGGCCTGCTGCATTTCATAGGCGCTGGCTGCCTCTCTCTCTTTGCACTTAACATCATTGCCTCCATTTAACACAGACCCTCTTGGAAACTACTGAGAGAACTGTAATTCACTCTCCATTCACAATCCCAGAACCAAACCTCTTGAACCGTACATGTTTCTCCCCATCCTAAACTCATGTTAAGGTGCATATACATGTATGCATATGTGTGTGTGTGTGTGTGTGTGTGTGTGTGTGTGTGTGTGTGTGTGTTTGTTCTAAAGCTGGTCAAAACAGTCTGTCCATATTCATTTGACCTATTTTGAATACTCTGTATTTCTAACCATTTGCCTTAGAATTAAGCAAGTCAAAATTCTATTCAATTGTATTAGCTTTTTGATTAATTTTATTATATTTTGTTTATATTTTTATCCAGTATAAAACTGTTTAGTTACCTGATTTGCACCATAATGGACATAGTTGTAGACTACAATTTCCACAACGGGAAGGTCTTTGGTGCCAGGAGAGCGGTCCTGTTCACCCACCACAGACATCCCTTAATATTGACAGTGAGGAGGCACATGGTATGGTTTGTACTAGAATTAGACAAAATTTGTCATTTACATGGAAGCTGCAAAAATCTGAGAGTCCCGTGCAATATAAAATGTCACTCCATTCAATGATCCAAAATTCCTGGTATTCACTGTTACCTTAGTCTGGCCTCCAGAAGTTTTACAACTTTCCAGATTAGTGATTTTTCCCTGGGGCTTTTCTTAATGTCTCTGTGCTCAGTGCCACAATTCACAACACTCAGGTTTGCAAACTCTGTTACAAAAGTTTAAAGAAAGCATTCATGATTATTCAAGTGATCTTTATAAGGCAAGTGTTAGCTAGTCCTCCAGGGCTGAAATTCATCAGCTTTAGAGACCTCTGTCTCCACCCACTAAACCTTGGCTGTTTATACAAAGAAGACTGGCGCCACTGGCCCCCTTTCCTTTACACTATTATCACCCTCTTCCATGCAACGTCCCTCTGGATGGCCACACAAGCAACCTGAAATTCAGAATTGCACGTAAACAGTGGTGAGCAGGCTGGATCTCCTCCCCGGGTGGCCTGGTCCAGGACAATGGCCCTTTTTTTCAACCTGCCTTCGGTGGCCGCTGTCCAGAGTCCCACAGCCTCCAACTCAAGGGCACAGCCAGGTTGGGGTGTTCCTGGGAAGTAACCCCATCATTGAAAACCTATGTACGCATTTCCATGCCCCACTGTAAATGCCCAGGGATGGAAAGCAAGAAGGCTGCAACTTTCAGGTTTTATCGTTGAAAAATTTACTCCCATGTTCACACAGAGGTGGTACTAAAAGAAGACAACAAGGGGGGTAGTTGTGCTCTGGCCAGTTGCTTTCACAGCTGGCTGAGTCAGTCATCGTCTCCTAAAACCTTATTTGACAGGTGAGAAGTTCCTTATCTCCCGATCATTCCAGGAACTCCTCAGCATCCATCTGAGCTGGGAGAGAGGCCTGCAGAGGAAGGGAGTGGTGCTGAAATCGTGCTGAGCGTGTCCCGGGGGTGCAGGAAAGAGGACTCCGGCGCCAGGAATGCGCTGGGTCCAAAGGCAAGAGAAGGAAGAGCCAGGAAATCTTAAGGGTGGGAAGAGACGCCACGAGAAAAGGGCAAGATACCTGGACATGTCCTGAGAGGGGTGGGAATGGGCGAAGAGGACGCAGGCTGCACAGAAATCGGGAATGTAAGATGGGCCGAGGGGAAAGCCGGACAACAGGGAGTGCAGTGCGGCGGCCGCGGCCGGACCCTTCCCGAGCGCCGACGAGGCTGGCCCCCGGCCGAGTCCCCGGGGCCGGGAAGTTGGCGCGGCGACGGGCGACCGGACGGCCGGCGACCCTGCGCGGCGGGGAGCGCCCGCTGGGAGCGGCGCGGCGCCTTACCTTCTGGTCGACGATGGAGCAAGCCATCTCGCGGACGTGCGCCAGGCTGTAGTCGCCGCACGAGTCCCGCAGCAGCAGCACCGGCTCGCGGCTCAGGCCGATCTGCAGATGGAACGAGATGCCCCCGGCCGGGGCCGCGGCGGGAGCCAGGAACGGCGCGGGCGCGGGCCCCGGCCCCGACCCCGGGACCAGCGCCGCCGCCGTGGGCAGCAGCGGGCTGGGCGGCCGCAGGACCGGAGGGGCGCTCATCGCTCGGCCGGGCCGCCGGGGGCCGCGGGGCCAGCGGCCGAAAAGTTTTGCTGCGGCGGAGCCGGGAGCTTCTTTCTCTGAGAGCCGAGGCGGAAAATAAAAACTTTCCGGAAAAGTCCCCGCGCGGGGGAAGGGCGAGAGGATGAGGCCGGGAGGAGGAGACGGAGGGAGGAGGGAAAATGGCCGAGGCGGGAGGAGTGCGCGGCCGGAGCGCGGGCGCCGCGCGGGGGAGGCGCGGCCGAGGAGCTGCCGCCGCGGCGCTCGGGGTACGGGCGGCGGGCTGGCGCGGGGCGGGACTGCGGGGCCTGAGCCTCCCCGCGCCGGGGCAGGACCGAGCGGGGGCTCAGCGCCGCCCCCGCGGGCGTGGTCCGCGCCTCCGCGCCGGGACTCCGGCCTCCGCGGACGAACGGGGCGCACCCCCGGACCGCTGCCCTGGGCCGCGGGCTTCCCGGCCCCCACAGTCCCCGCCACCTCCTCGGTGTCCGGGGACAGCGCGCTTTACCAGTGAGGCGAACAGGGACGGACCCAAGAACGCCGAGTCCTACGGTTCCCCGTGGGTCTTACCTTCGGAGCGTCAAGGGAGGTTGGAAACAGAGGGTCCTCTGAAACCTCATCCCGGCTCCTTTTAGGACCCCTTGGGTTTGTTACCAAAAAGAGTAGGAAGCCCGCAGAAATGTATTTAACCTGTCTCTACCTTTTCTGCCTCTCTGACGCACCCTGATACCCACCGCTACCCACTCCACGCAGCGCCCAAAGCACTCGACGTACACAGTGCCCAGGTTCAGAAGGTGGTCTTTTTGAAAGCAAAGGCATTGTCTGCATCAAGACAGGAGGAGGTCTGATGTGGCCTCTTTCCCTTTACCTTACGCTTTGTGTCTGGCGCTCCCACTTCTAGCGCCTCGGAAACTGTTCTCTTTCTCTCCCATCTCTCTAAAGTCGGCTTGGTAGGAGTGCCGCTCCCAGCCCCACCACCAAGGCTGGGCACCATCTGCTCTAATTTTGGTAGTTGTTTCTTGTTGCTGTTGTTTGGGTGGGAGTAGGACATGGGGGGTGCTTCCCAGGCCTTGGAGGTGAATTCTAATCTCTCTGCAGGGTGGGCTTCATGGGTGTATGACTGCAGGCCCCGACCTCAGAGGGCCCTACTCAGGTGGGATGCTCTGCCACAGTGGTCTGCTGCTTGACACACTATTGTAATTCTTAGTACGTTTTTTCATTTTGCAGTGGGCCAGGCAAATCATACTGAACACCTCCACTTCCCTACCTTACCCTTAACACTGCGCACTCACGTGGGCGCACACACACGCACACACATACATCCAAGCAAACTGATGTGTATGTTTTCTTTCGTATTCGGTTGTATTTTGTTTTGTTTTGTTTGTTTGTGTCTTGACCTCTGTTTCTGGCCCAAGACAGGATATTGCAAGGTAGTTTCCTCTTAAAGCCTTGTTCCCATGGCCAGTAGTAGAGCATTGAATGTCCCCGAGGACACTGCCCAGTGCTCTCCAATGACATTGTCATTCACTGCTGTAGAAGGGACTTGAACTTACTCTCGGGATCTGACAGTATGATGAGGTCTACATGTATGCACTGGCGTTTAACCTGCTTACTTACTTATGAAATGGTTCTCTTAATGATAGACTATAATTTTCCTAATGTACCAGATTCAGCTAAGGTAGGAGAATGGTGGAATCATTCTTGATGAAATGCCCTTCTGATATCCCTAGGAGGTTTTATTTAATGTCTCTGCCATAACAGATCACATTAAAAAGGAAAACAATAGGTAAGATCATTTCTGATCATTATAACTGCAATGAATAAAGATAACACAGTAGTAATGAATGACTTGGGGTGGGGGTGGGTGGTTGGTGGACTACTTTGAACTAGGAAATAAAAGAAGTTTTCACTGAGTTTACTTTTGAGCCAACACCAGGATGATGGAAAGGGGCCTGCCTGAGGAAGAAGAGCATGAATGCTTTGTCCAGATGAAATGGACAGCAGAGAGAATAGAAAACATACGCAAAGGAAAGGTGCAGGATCTATTTTGGAGGCAGAACTGAAGGTCTCTTCCTCATGAATCTAGGGAGTGAGAGAATGAGGGAGTTATGAAAGACTCTTAAGTTTCTGAGCAGTTAGCCTGAGGGTGGTGTCAATAACTGAGACAGAGAACATAGGGAGGAGGCAAGTGTTGGGATAAATAAGATTTCTGCTTTGACCATGCTGAGTTTGAGATGCCACTAGACATTTTACCTCAACTACAGCTGAATATCTGAGTGCAGAGTTCAGGGAAGAAAGGAGGGCCAGAAATACATTTGGAAATTGCCAGTGCGGAGATGTTTTAAAGTGAGACTAGAGGAGGGGCTAAGAAACTGAGACTCAGAGAAATTACATATCAATGTAGAAATTAGAAATTTGAAAGAGAAAGTATGGTCCCAGGATGTCCTCCCTTTTATGTGAGCTCTCTAGAGAAGGGAGCTTAATGAGGCTTACAGGAAGTTAGATGTCTTACTTAGGAAGAAAATAAGCCATGTAAATAACTACTTCTGATGCTCTGCTTTCTCAATAGTACGAAAGATTCCTGTAGGGCGTTGGAAACAATTGAGAAGGAAGCAAGGACAGGGGAGAGAATTTTTAAGAAGCCCTAGAGAATTAAAATTACTTTTAAAAAGATGATAAATTACAAAATGCAAAAGAGTGAATCGAGAAACAAAATGAAGAAAAAAAATCTCAAAACTACTGGAGCTCCCCATTACAAGCAGAAAACTGCCATGGAGTTGGCTATTGCAATTTTTATAGTAGACACCTGAGATCTGACAGTTTGCTAACTGCTACCCATTTCTGCTGAATGACAAGAGAATGAATGATAGATAATACCTGACAGGATGTCTCTGGTAATGTCAAGTTATACATAGAACACTTGAAGGATCTGAGATAATTCAGTGGTTTCAATCCATTCTAGATGTTTGAAATTTGGGATTGGGGAGAAGATACAGAAAGTGAATAGCTGCTGATATAAGTTATATTCATGAAATGGGATTTCATTTTTTGGATTATGGCTGACATTACTGGAAAAATGGACTTAGGACAGTGGCTGGGAATACCATCTTAGAATAAGGTTCAATACCCTCATCAAGACTCCACGTAAACTTGAGTTGGGAATACCAAAGTGTGTTGAGGTACTTAACAACAATTTCTACAGATGAATGCTAATCCTGTAAGATGCCCTTCAAGAAAAAGTTGGATATTAAAGTAATTTTGGAAATAAATTATATTTTTCTTTATAGCTTTAAATTACATCAGCATTTAAAAGCACTGAGAAGTCCTACAAAAATTTATTTCACTTGACCTATTACATTTTAGACAGTTCTTAACCTCAAAACTCCACATTTTTTGTTGTTGCTGTCTTTTATTATGGAGCATACCTTATCATTTCACATAACAAGCGTTCCACAGAGCAACTTTGGGCAATTGAGTACCAGACAGCAAATGTAAAAGAATTTAGGTTAAAAGGTGAAGGTAAAGAAAATGCTCAGATAGTTTAAAGTAGACAGTTTGAAGAAGAGCATGAATTGTCAAGACAGATACATAATGTGGGAAGTGGGTAATTCACAATTAATAATCAGGAATATTGGACTTGCAAGATGGCAGCATGAGAGGTGAGATGGGGAGCCCCTCCAAACACCACAAATTGTACAAAAATATAGTTAATTAATACAACTAACCTTAAAACAGCAACAAGACAGAAGGTGGAACCAGACTGCAAACAGACCTCATGAACAGAGCAGACATCACAAAACACGGTAATGTAGGAAAGCCTTAATCCGGGGACCCAAGTCCTTCCCCCACCCCAGCTCAGCGTGAGGAAGAGGAACTGAGCAGGGAGGGGGTGGAAGACTAGAGAATGGGAATGCTGAACACCTAGCCCTGGAGATCTGCTTTGTGAGCAGAATCCTATAGTCTGTGGTGCTCTGGGTGTTGGGGAGCTTGGACAGGCGGAGTGCTTGAGAAATTGACATTCTGGCCGTTTGTGGAGGAGGCGATCAACACCCGGCCGCTCTGTCAGAGGAAAGGCAGGCAGTCTGAGAGGTTTCCTAGCAGCCAGAGGGCTGCTGAAGGGGCAGGGTTTGCATGGAGCTTGCTGTGCAGGAGAAGGGAGAGTGGACAAGGCTGTCTGGGCGCACTATGCCCACTTGTTGAGAACTTTGGGGAGCTTCAGGTGCTCCATCCCCCTGACTGCCTACTCAGCTCCCAGGCCCCACACTGTGACACACAGGCTGCCAAACCTTCTTACTGGCCTGCAGGCACCTGCTCCCAAACCCGCAGTCACTGCGCAGGTGTCAGGCCAGCCAAAGGGAGGCCCCACCTACAACAGCTAGAGAGGCAAACGTGTGTGCTTGGCCCACTTGGTCTGACACTGGAGACAGGCACTGCAGACAGGAATCAGGAAACAGATCTTTCCTCCCCCCAGGCACCAGCTACGCTCCCCTACGACCCCAAACCTCACCATAGGGGCTGAGCAGCTCTAGAGTCTGGAGTTTCTGTGCACTAGGGGGTACCACACAGAAATATGACATGACAAAAGAACATGCTTCTGATGAAAATCTCACAAACCCCAGAAAGAGGGCCAAATGAAACGGAACTCACCACTCTTCCAGAAAGACAGTTCAAAATAAAAATTATAAACATGCATATGTAGGTACAGAGAGATATTCAAGAACTAGGCAATGAATTTAAGTTGGAGATTCAATCATTAAGAAATTCCATACCTGAAATGAAACATACAATGGAGGGATTTAAAAACAGATTAGATGTAGTAGAAGAGACGGTAAATGGAGTAGAAATTAGAGAAGAGGAATACAAAGAAGATGAGGCACAGAGAGAAAAAAGGATCTCTAAGAATGAAAGAATATTGAGAGAACTGTGTGACCAATCCAAACACAACAATATTTGCATTTTAGGTGTACCAGAAGAAGAAGAGAGAAAAAGCGATAGAAAGTGTCACTGAGGAGGTAATTGCTGAAAACTTCCCCAATATGGGGAAGGAGATAGTTTCTTAAGCCATGGAGGTGCACAGGAATCCCAACACAAGGGACCCAAGAAAGACAACATCAAGACATATAATAACTAAAATGGCAAGGATCAAGAATAAGGACAGACTTTTAAAAGCAGCTACAGAGAGAAAAAAACATCACATACAAAGGAAAATCCATCAGGCTATCATCAGACTTCTCAACAGAAACCTTACAGGCCAGAAGGTAGAGGCATGATATATTTAATGCAATGAAGCAGAAGGGCCTTGAACCAAGAATACTCTACCCGGCAAGGTTATCATTTAAATTAGATGGGGGATTAAACAACTTTCAGATAAGCAAAAGCTGAGACAATGTACCTCCCACAAACCACCTCTAAAGTGCCTTTTGGAGGGACTCCTATAGATGGAAGTATTCCTAAGCCTAAACAGATGTCACCCAAGGGATAATCAAAGAGTACAGAATATGATTCATAACATACAAAGGATGGAGGAGGAAGAAAAAAGAGGGGAAAAAAAGAATCTTTAGGTTGTGCTTTTAATAGCATACAAACTGAGTTTAATTAGACTGTTAGACAGTAAGGGAATTACCCTTGAACCTTTGGTAGCTATGAATCTAAAGCCTGTAATGGCAATAAGTACATACCTATCGATAATCACCCTAAATCTAAATGGTCTGAATGCACCAATGAGAAGACATAGAGTTAATGAATGGATAAAAAAACAAGACCCACCTATATGCTGCCTACAAGAGACTCACTTCAAACACAAAGACATACACAGACTGAAAGTAAAGGGATGGAAAAAGATATTTCATGCAACTAATAGTGAGAAAAAAGCAGGAGTTGCAGTACTTGTATCAGACAAAATAGACTTCAAAACAAAGAAAGTCACAAGAGACAAAGAAGGACATTACATAATGATAAAAGCGTGAGTCCAACAAGATGATATAACTATTATAAATATCTATGCACCCAACACAGGATCACCCACATATGTGAAACAAATACTAACAGAATTAAAGGGGGAAATAGAATGCAATGCATTCATTTTAGGAGACTTCAACACACTACTCACTCCAAATGGCAGATCAACCAGACAGGAAATAAATAGACAGAGGCACTGAACAACATATTAAAACAGATGGACCTAACAGACATCTACAGAACACTCCATCCAAAAGCAACAGGATACAGATTCTTCTCAAGTGCACATGAAACATTTTCAAGAACTGATCATACATTAGGCCACAAAAAGAACCACAGTAAATTTAAAAAGATTGAAATTGTACCAGCCAGGTTCTCAGATAACAAAGGTGTGAAACTAGAAATAAATTACACAAAGAAAACAAATAAGCCCACAAACACATGGCGGCTTAATACCATGCTCCTAAATAACCAATGGATCAATGACCAAATAAAAATAGAGATCAACCAACATATGGAGACAAATAACAACAATAATTCAACACCACAAAATCTGTGAGATGCAGCAAAGGCTGTGCTAAGAGGGAAATATATTGCAATACAGGCCTACCTCAGGAACGAAGAACAATCCCAAATGAACAGTCTAAACTCACAATTAATGAAACTGGAAAAGGAAGAACAAACGAGGCCCAAAGTCAATAGAAGGAGAGACATGATAAATATTAAAGCAGAAATAAATAAAATTGAGAAGAACAAAACAATAGAAAGAATCAATAAAAGCAGGAGCTGGTTCTTTGAGAAAATAAACAAAATAGATAAACCCCTAGCCAGACCTATCCAGAAAAAAGGAGAGTCTACACACATAAACAGAAGCATAAAAGAGAAAGGAAAATCACTACGGACACCACAGAAAAAAAAGAATTATGAGAGAACACTATGAAAAATCATATTGTAACAAACTGGATAACCTAGAAGAAATGGACAACATTCTAGAAAAATGCAAACTTCCAAGGCTCACCCAGGAAGAAACAGAAAATCTGAATAGACCAATTACCAGCAAAGAAATTGAATTGGTAATCAAAAATCTACCTGAGAAATGCAGATTAAAAACACAATGAGATATCACCTCACACCAGTGAGGATGGCCAACATCCAAAACACAAACAACAACAAATGTTGGCGAGGATGTGGAGAAAAGGGAACCCTCCTACACTGCTGGTGGGAATGCAAATTAGTTCAACCATTGTGGAAAGCAGTATGGAGGTTCCTCAAAAAACTCAAAATAGAAATACCATTTGACCCAGGAATTCCACTCCTAGGAATTTACCCTAAGAATGCAGCAGCCCAATTTGAAAAAGACAGATGCACCCCTATGTTTATTGCAGCACTATTTACAATAGCCAAGAAATGGAAGCAACCTAAGTGTCCATCAGTAGATGAATGGATAAAGAAGATGTGGTACATATACACAATGGAATATTATTCAGCCATAAGAAGAAAACAAATCCTACCATTTGCAACAACATGGATGGAGCTAGAGTGTATTATGCTCAGTGAAATAAGCCAAGCCGAAAAAGACAAGTATCAAATGATTTCACTCATATGTGGAGTAGAAGAACAAAGAAAAAATACTGAAGGAACAAAACAGCAGCAGACTCACAGAACCCAAGAACGGAGTAATAGTTACCAAAGGGAAAGGGACTGGGGAAAATGGGCGGGAAGGGAGGGATAAGAGGGAAAAAGGGGCATTACGATTAGCAGATGTAATGTTGGGGGGGCACGGGGAGGGCAGTACAACTCAGAGAAGACAAGTAGTGATTCTATAGCATCTCACTATGCTGATGGACAGTGACTGTAATGGGGTTGGTGGGGGGGACCTGATGAAGGGGTAGTTTAATAACCATAATGCACATGTAATTGTAGATTAATGATAACAAAATAAATTATATTTAAAAAAAAACAAAAATCTACCTGAGAATAAAACATCTGGACTAGATGCTTTCACTGCTGAATTTTATCAAACATTTAGTGAAGACCTAATACCCATCCTCATTAAGGTTTTCCAAAAAGTAGAAGAGGAGGTAATATTTCCAAACTCATTCTGTGAGGCCAACATCACTCTAATACCAAAACCAGGCAATGACACCACAAAAAAAGAAAATTACAGATGAATATCCCTGATGAACATAGATGCAAAAATACTCAACAAAATATTAGCCAACCGAATTCAAAAATACAGCAAAAAGATCATCCATCATGATCAAGTGGGATTCATCCCAGGGATGCAAGGGTGGTACAACATTCGAAAATCAATCAACATCATCCACCACATCAACAAAAAGAAGGACAGAAAACACATGATCATCTCCATAGATGCTGAAAAAACATTTGACAAAATTCAACATTCATTCATGATAAAAACTCTCAACAAAATGAGTATAGAGGGCAAGTACCTCAACATAATAAAGGCCATATATGATAAACCCACAGCCAACATTTTACTTAACAGCGAGAAGCTGAAAGCTTTTCTTTTAAGATCAGGAATAAGACAAGGATGCCCACTCTCCCCACTTTTAGTCAACATAGTTCTGGAGGTTCTAGTCACAGCAATCAGATAACACAAAGAAATAAAAGGCATCCAGATTGGCAAGGTAGAACTCAACCTGTCCCTGTTTGCAGATGACATGATACTGTACATAAAAAACCCTAAAGAATCCACTCCAAAACTATTAGATCTAATATCTGAATTCAGCAAAGTTGCAGGATACAAAATTAATACACAGAAATCTGTTGCATTCCTGTACACTGACGATCAACTAGCAGAAAGAGAAATCAGGAAAACAATTCCATTCACAATCGCATCCAAATGAATAAAATACCTAGGAATAAACCTAACCAAGGAAGTGAAAGACCTACACCCTGAAAACTACAAGACACTCTTAAGAGGAATTACAGAGGACACTAATAAATGGAAATGTATCCTATGCTCTTGGCTAGGAAGAATTAATATTGTCAAAATGGCCATTCCACCTAAAGCAATCTACAGATTCAATGCAATCCCTATCAAAAAACCTACAGCATTCTTCAACGAACTAGAACAAATAGGTCTAAAATACATATGGAACCACAAAAGACCCTGCATAGCCAAAGCAATCCTCAGAAGGAAGAATAAAGCAGGGGGGATCTCGCTTCCCAACTTCAAGCTCTACTACAAAGCCACAGTAATCAAGACAATTTGGTACTGGCACAAGAAGAGACCCATAAACCAGTGGAACAGAATAGAGAGCCCAGATATAAACCCAAACATATATGGTCAATTAATATACTGTAAAGGAGCCATGGATATACAATGGGGAAATGACAGCCTCTTCAACAGCTGGTGTTGCCAAAACTGGACCGCTACATGTAAGAGAATGAAACTGGATTACTGTCTAACCCATACACAAAAGTAAACTCAAGATGGATCAAAGACCTGAATGTAAGTCATGAAACCGTAAAACTCTTAGAAAAAAATATAGGGAAAAATCTCTTGACATAAACATGAGCAACTTTTTCATGAACATATGTCCCCGGGCAAGGGAAACAAAAGCAAAAATGAATAAATGGGACTATATCAAACTTAAAAGCTTCTATACAGCAAAGGATACCATCAGCAGAAGAAAAAGACATCCTACAGTATGGGAGAATATATTCATAAATGACATATCCCATAAGGTGTTGACATCCAAATTATATAAAGAGCTCATGCACCTCAACAAACAAAAAGCAAATAAGCCAATTAAAAAATGGCAGAGGGACTTAACAGACACTTCTCCAAAGAAGAAGTTCAGATGGCCAACAAGCACATGAAAAGATGGTCCACATCTCTAGTCATCAGAGAAATACAAATTAAAACCACAATGAGATATCACCTCACACCAGTAAGGATGGCCACCATCCAAAACACAAACAAGTGTTGGTGAGGATATAGAGAAAGGGGAACCCTCCTACACTGCTGGTAGGAATGTAAATTAGTACAACCGTTGTGGAAAGCAGTATGGAGGTTCCTCAAAAAACTCAAGATAGAAATACCATTTGACCCAGAAATTCCACTCCTAGGAATTTACCCTAAGAATGCAGCAGCCCAGTTTGAAAAAGACATATGCACCCCTATGTTTATCGCAGCACTATTTACAATAGCCACGAAGTGGAAGCAACCTAAGTGTCCATCAGTAGATGATTGGATAATGAAGATGTGGTATATATACACAATGGAATATTATTCAGCCATAAGAAGAAAACAAATCCTACCATTTACAACAACATGGATGGAGCTCAGTGAAATAAGCCAGGCAGAGAAAGACAAGTATCAAATGATTTCACTCATCAGTGGAATATAAGAACAAAGAAAAAACTGAAGGAACAAAACAGCAGCAGACTCACAGAACCCAAGAATGGACTAACACTTGCCAAAGGGAAAGGGACTGGGGAATATGGGTGGGGAGGGAGAGATAAGGGGGAAAATGGCTATTACAATGAGCACATATAATGTAGCGGGGTTGGGGGTGTGGTGGGGAGATACAGGGAAGGCAGTATAACACAGAAAAGACAAGTAGTGATTCTATAACATCCTACTATGCTGATGGACAGTGACTGCAATGGAGTATGTGGTGGGGACTTGATAATAGAGGGAGTCTAGTAACCATAATGTTGCTCATGTAATTGTATATTTGTAATAGCAAAATAAAAAAAACAAATAATCAGGAGGATTGAGAAAAACTTGATTAGCATCGGAGTTAGTCTAAAAGCCCTGTATGCTTTGTCCAGATGAAAGGGACAGCAGAGAGAGCAGAAAACATATGCAATTCTATAGCTGAAAGGACCTGTCCCCTAGTACAACCATTTTACAGCCTAAGAAACTGAGGCTCAGAGAAATTACATATTAATGTGGACATTAGAAATTTGGAAGAGAAAGTATCATCCCAGGATGTCCTCCCTTTTATGTGACTGATTGCTGCAAGTTGTATGCATTAGGATTAAGTTGATGGATGGATGGATGAATGATAGGGGATTAATATATATAATTGGTATTTTATATTATCATTTGTTTAAAAGTGTCACAAATTATAGTCTGTAAGATCAGGTTAAATAAAAATAATGGCACAAAACTGGCACATCAGAAAAATAAGGTCCTAATGGAGACATCAGTCGTAGATTTGGACAACTACCAAAATATTGTGCTGAAACCTGAGCATGTGACAAAATGTTGCCTTATCTTGCTGATGACTTCATGGAATATAAAATAGAAAAGAATTGAACTTGTGCGAGTAATTTCCACCAAGAAGAAAATTGATTTGTTCTTTAAGAAAGCAGATTTCAAAAATTCAAAGATAAAGCATTAATGATCTTATATAGTCAGAGGCCCAAAAAGGACAGGAGGTTCTCAAAGACAAGCTTTCAGCTATAAAATCACAACTGGTCTAGGTAATGAATAAACTTAGACACATTTTAGATGAGTACAGATCCGCAAAGAGATGAATAAAATAGACATAAACTATAAGAGCAAGGGTAAATTTTTAAAAAGGTTATTTTAAGATAAAAATAATTTGTACTAACTATATATAAGAGTGCTAAGTTTTTTAAGACCCTTCCCCCCCCTAGAATTAATTTATGGACAAAAATTGAATTTTTCTTTCTGATTTTTACTCATATGGGGTTAAACATTTTAATATTCATATTGATTACTTGTGTATCTTCTTTTTTGAATATTCTAAATTCCTTGATTTTATTTTTGAATATTCCTTTTCCGATGTTAATGAGTAAGAGACTGTTATATGTAAAGAATGTTATTCCTTTGTTATACCTAAAGACAAATGCTTTTTGTCATTCATCATCTAATTTTTTATGGGGTCATATCTTTCAATCTACTTTATAAATATCTTTTTCCACCCTGCTTATATTGCTTAAAAAGGCATTCACTAATCTGATCAGAAAAACCATCTATAGTTTTTATTTGCCATTATTATTCTTATTATACTTGTATTTTTTAAAAAACTTTAATCAATATGGGGGCTATATAAAAACAAACAAAAAAGAGAAGGAAAAAGAACATGGGAGCTATCTAAGTATATGTATTCTCTTCTAGACAATATTTTCCTAAAAAGTAAAGTGTCTTAGCAATAAATATTGAAGGACATTTTTGTTTTTACATTCATCAATGGGCTAGAAGAAATAAATAGATCCAAGTTCCAGTGTTTAACTTTAAGTTTTTAAGACTATCCTTTAACCTATATTTCTCTAATTTTTAAAGTCCTGAGTGCATTTGAAAATTTTTTGTCCAAAATGTTGAAGCTTTTACTTCTTGCATACATGCAAAATATCTATTGCATTTCTCTATTATACCATGTTTTTTGTTAGACTTAATTGCCTAAACATCATTCCTTCCTGGACAGTAATAATTTTGACTGCTGTTCTAATAAGAACTAAAATCTGTTGACTGCAGGGTATCATAAAATTTGCTCAGGTCCCCTGCAGAAAACAGAATAAAACATTTTTCCTTGAACTTCAATATACTCAAAAGGCTATTGTTTAGAGTTGCCAATTCTAATTGTCCAAGTTAGCTTTTATTAAGTCAATCCAACATTCAAATTCAGAAACCATTAACATCACCACATTTAGGTTTTTTTTAATATGCAATTCTTCTAATCCTATTTTCAAGGCCATTGGTTCCAGAAACACAAACTTTCCCTTGATTCTTATTGGATCTTATTTGTTGTCATAGCCAAACATTTTCCAACTATAATTACCAAATGCATTCCATTACTTGATAATATTCCATAACCTAATTTATTCTTTTTAGTATATTTCATTTTATGAGACTTTTCATTCTTTTATTCAGCACATTTTATAAAGCACTGACTAAATTTTGAAAAATTAATAAGAAAGAATAAAGGAGGTACAATTAACCCGAAGTAACTTTTGGGTCCCTTCCTGGAAAAAAAATTTGTGAGCCAAAATTTCCTCTGTGTGGTTTGTAATGGTTGATTTGGAAAATGAACTTTTTAAGGGAAAGAATCTGGCAGATTTATTTCTTAGTGACATAACCAGGAAAGATAGTTTTAATAGTTTAAGAGAAAATAATTTGCTTTTCTTGGCTTAGAAAAATCCTAAATGGCATTATTTCTAAAATCCACTTATTACTATAAAATCCATTTTCCACTAGGATGAAAGGATGCATAATTAAAATGAAGTCATTTATGTGGAATTAAAGCCATGCTTTATCTAATCATCATGCTGCATTTTCTTCAATTCTTATCCTTAAATATACAATCCTTAAAAAGTCTAATTTTTAGGATTTACTGAACCACAGTAAACCTTCTTTCCCATACTTTATTTTGGAAAATACACATTTGATCTTACATGCATTCAAACTAAAAATCTCTTCCTCACACAGCTTTAAGTATAGTATTTACTTTTTGATTAAAACTTGTTTATATTTATTTTAATCATATAAATTCTTTATATTATATTAAATATACTTTTTATAAATATGTTCTCTTTTGTTCACTCATCCAGGCTGTCTAGGAAAACTGAAGTCATAAACTGAAAAAAGAAAATATCAGTATATTTTAGACTTGCTCCAGAATATATTCAAGAAAAGAATTATGTACTTACTCTTTTCGTTGAAAGAACATTCTAGAGTACCTTAAACTTTGTGCTTTGCTGTTCTGGTTGAATGCCAAAGTGGACAAGTGTCGACAATGGGATTTAAATGCTTGTTAGTTTGTCCATGCAGCAGCAATCCTATCACTGCCCAACACATGTTCGTCTTCTCTTTATTTCAATACATGTTCATCTGTGTCTGACCCTGCGATGAACTCTTAAAACATTTAGTTATTGAAATAAATTTTTACTTTGGAGAAATAAAACAATAAAGTCACCAATGAGGAAGATTCATTTTAACCTTTATCTCCTTTACCAAAATATATTTTTTATATAATATTTTAAATACTTTATAACTAAAAAATAATTGAATTTGTGGTTTTAATATATATAATTATATATATTCACCTGTCTTTTTCAAAAAACAATAAATCCATTTTAATGAATAGAAAATTTAACAAGCTAAATAGCACACATTTCTCAACTAATAGCCATGATTTCTGCTGTAACATTTAGCTCTAATCTTCACAGCCAAAATTAAATAAGGAAAAAGATGTATTTTCTAATTCTTGTCTGATTTTGAACAAAAACTTTATATGAATTTATCACAATTGTGTATATTATACAAGTCTGAAAAACACTTTAGACTCTGATTTAGTCTATGAGCTGCCTGATGAAAAACCCTTAGTACCAGAACATAGCAAATGCTTATTAATGTGTTTTTCAAAAAACTGTTCAACTATATTTTGAAGATTAAAATTTTGCAAACATTTTTTCAAGACAATTGTCTTTTATATCCACCCTGTTCAAAATCTCAGGTCACAGAAACCAACTCTGTGTCATACAGACATTTCCTTGTGGGACTCAGTTAATGAGTTTCAGGTAAGTTCTATTCTTGTGATCTAGTCCAATGCAGATTGATATGGTTAGCTCCCCTGTCCAGATATGCTTATAGCACTTTCTTAGGACTACTATTCTAGAACCTAACACATAGTGTTGATTTTACTTGCATCTTATACTTGTGGAGCCATTTTGGAATCATCTCCACATATCCCTCTTCAAGTGTCTCCAGAACCAATTATTATACCTGGCATAGAATAGATGCTGATATTTGGTATAGTTCAATAGTTTACTGAATGAGTTAATGACTTGAGTTTAAAATAGCATTTTCTAATGGCCTATATATTTCCCCAAAATCAACTACTTCAGCTGGGCTTCTATTCTCGAATAACATGTATCATTGTTTTTTTGATTATAAAAGTAATACATTTTAAATAAATATATAATAATAAATTTTTAAATTTGGAAAAAAAATCTAAATATAAAAAAGTAAACATCTATAATCTCCTAATTCAGAATTAATGTTAACCTTCTCTTCTACTCTTATGTGTCTGTGGAATCATATTTTAAAAATCTTTGTTAATCTGATCTTTAAGATTAATACTTCAAAGCATTTTTCTGATGTCATTAAATATTCTTCCAAAACATCATTTGAGGTGGCTACAGAGTATTCTAGAATATAGTTTGTGACTTCCCTGTGGTTCAACAGTTACTTTATCTCTGTGACTGTTAGCATATTTAAAAATATGTGACTAATAGTACTATTAGTTGGACAGAAAATATAAATTGAAATAAAGATTTAGGAATGCAGTTTTGCAGGAAAGAAATATAAATAAGACATAAATTGTGGGAGTGATGGGATCTACTAACAAGGTTTATATCTAGAGTCTTTTAAAAAAGAATTATTTAAAGATATACAAAATTTCAAGAATTCATAATGGTGAAATATGTTAAGCTGACATAAAACCTACAAAGCCACTCTTTTAATTAGAAAGGCATTTCAGTAGATTTTTAACTTGAATATTCAAATCAAATTTGACACCTCAGGAGAACATCAGTTCTGCTGTCAGAAATCCAAACAGTGCTGTATGCTATATTTGGAAAGTAATAGAATATATATAATATTTTTTACTGTATTTTATTATGACAGAAATTAATTAACTTTATGAAATGTCACTGACAGTTGAAATTGTAAAGTATTTGCTTTCCTACTTTCCATCCATACATTTTGGCTAGAAATATAAATGCCAATCTAATTTTCTTTTTTTTATTGACTCTGTTCACTACAATTTAATCTTCTTAATGCTAAAGTATAGTACTTTAAAAATTACAAACACATGGTTCAAAAGCAGATGGAGTAAGGATGTTTACCACTGATTTTTATAACATAAAAAAATGATGTTGATGTTGAAAGAAAACTTTCTATTTTAAGAAACCAATCTTGGCTTTCAAACTTATAAAGCTATAGGTTATTGAGAAATGATACAATTGATGAAATAATAGTTTTTAGTTTAAAAATTAACTAAACACTATTCTAGTTGGCCTATAAAATTTGCTTGGTTCATCCCCAAATTATGTCAGTATAATTAATATCTCTAACTGACCCAGGTTTTTAAGTACTGTTAAACTACATATCTGTGGGGCACTTTGGCAGCCCACAGCCTTGAAACAAGCTGGGGAAGGCTAACTTCTTTTGAACAAATAAGTTGCACATGCATACGCATACACGCATGCAAATGCACACACACATGTACACATATACACACTCTCTCCACTGTACTGTATTAGAATAAAGCTATGGTCATTATAAAATAGCCCTTCTGAGCCTAATCTCAAAATCTTATCTTGTGGAATTTACTTTGTAATGACAGAATGGTAAGTAATATGGCTGTGATGAGTTGAATTATGTACCCCCTAAAATTCATATGTTGAAGTTCTAATCCCCAGTACCTCAGAATGTGATTGTATTTGGAGATAGGGCCTTTAAGTTAAAAATGAAGGCATTAGGGTGGGCCCTAATCCAATCTGACTGGTGTCCTAATAAGAAGAGAGTTTTTAAGACACACAGAGAGACACTAGGGACATGTATACCCAGAGGGATGACCATGTGACAAGGCAACAAGAGAACAGTCATCAGCAGAGCAGAGACCTTAAAAAAAAAAAAAAACCTGCTCTGCTGGTACCTTGATCTTAGGCTTCCAGCCCCAGAATTGTGAGAAAATTAATTTCTGTTGCTTAAACCATCCAGTCTGTGGTATTCTGTTATGATAGCATTAGCAAACTAAGAAATGAGTAACACTGCTTTGATTACATTGTTGGTCTGTGATCTGCATCTGGCTATGCAGTAGATATACTTTTCCCTATTCCTACTGTGAAGTACAACTAAAAACCCCAGACACTGTATACAAAAGAAATGTAGGGAAACTCAAAAAAATGGAAAGAAGACAGACTAGGGACTTTGAGTTTCAAGGAATATCATGGAAGTAAGTTCTCTGTGTTTTCTTTTTGCTTCAATGTCTGAACTGGGTGCTTAAGAAGCCTACAATCTATAAACACCAATAGATGCAAAGGAAAAGCCCTAGGAAAAGCCTGCTTTTTCTACACAAAGGTCCAGGAAAGAAGAAGCCTAATAAAACAGAAGATGTTGAAATGATTACTGCACTTCTCCAGTCTAACAACATGAGAAAAACTGGGACCCATACCTATCATCAAAGACTGACAGGAAAGCTTAGACTTCAATCCTCATCAACCCACTGTAACAAGCACCACACACACACACACACACACACACACACACACACACACACACACACACGCACATGCACAGAACACCCCACAACTCTGTTCCTCGGATGATAACAGAGAAGTCCAACTTGGGAGGTGGATGTTCAATCCTTTGAGGTGTCAACAATCTCTTATCAGTAAAAAGCATATGATAAACCTAGACTTCCATCCCCTACAAGTGGTAATGACGCAACCTTTCCCCTGGTTAGAGTGGTGTAAGCAGAAGCCTAATGGGGAGGCTGAAACTCACTGGATTGTCAATGGAGACTGACAGGGGAATTGGACTTTCCCCTCCTCCTACCTATAATTAGATGGTATCTTCCTTCCCCTTCTCAAACAGTGTCAAAGAAGACCTGCTAAGGAAGATTAAATAAGACCCAGAGTGTCATACACAATATCCAAAATATTCAGGATACAATTGGAAAAATCACTTCCAAAGCAAGAACCAGGAAATCCTAACTTCAATGAAAAAAGAAAAATCAACAGACACCACTACCTCATCTCCAGAAGAAAAACAATTTGAATGACAGTGTGTTTCATCAAAAAATCATGTAGGCTAGAAGGATGAGCTATCATTTAAGTGTTGAAGGAGAAGATCTGTCAACACAGAATTCTATATCCAGTGAAAATATCCTTTAGGAATAAAGGGGAAATAAAGATACTCTCAGATGAAAGGAAAATACAGAGAATGTTGTTGCCCGCTGACCTACACTGAAAGAATGGCTAAAGGAAGTTGTTGAAACAGAAAGGAAACAATAAAAAAGGGAAATTTGGAACATAAGCAAGGAAGAAAGAACAATGGGAAAATAAATGCATGGATGCCTTCTCCTTCAGTTGAGTTTTTCAAATTAGATTTGCTAGTTGAAAGAAAAATTATAACATTCTATGATACAATTCTCAGTCTAACTAGAGGGAATAGATAAGACAAATATAAAAGGTGGGAGACAAAGGGACTTAAAGGAAGATATGATTACTACACTTCATTGAATAGGTAAAACATTGATACTAGTATAGTATAATAAGTTATGAATAAATAATGTAAAACCTAACCATTAAAAAGAATCTATACCAAGATATACACTCAAATACACTACAACAAATCAAAGAAGAATTATAAACATGTTCAGAAAGATAAGAATAAAATAAAAAACTGAAAAGTAAAGCAGTTAAGATAAACAGGAAGCAAATAAAAGAGCAGATATAAACCCTAACATATTCATAATTACATTGTATAGAATGGTCAAAATATACTGATTAAAAGACAGAGATTGGCAAGTGGGTTAAACATCATGACCCAGTGTAGACCATCTATAAAAACTTACTGTAAATATAACACTATAGAAAGACTGAAAATAAAAGGATGGAAAAGATACCATGTAAATATTAATGAAAAGAAAGCAGGAGTGCTTATATTAATATCAAATAAAGCAGACTTCAGAGTGAATAAAATTATGAAGGACTGAGAGGGACATTACATATGATAAAAGGATGAATACACCAAGAAGACATAACAATACTAAATGTATATGCCCCAAACATCAGCACTGCAAAATGAGTGTGGGTGTGGTAGGGGTGGGGAGCGGGGCCTGTAAGACAACTGATAGAACTGAAAGAAGAAATAGACAAATTTGCATTTAAGAACTGGAGATGTCAACACTCCCTTTTAAACAAATGCTAGAACAACTAAGCAGAAAATCAGCAAGTATACAGAGGATATCAACAACACTATCAAGCAACATTAAACTCACAATTATACAACATCCCAACAAGAGCAGAATATATATTCTTTTTAAATACCCATGGGACATTTATAAGATATACCATATCCTGGGCCTTAAGACAAATCTCAACAAACAAAAGAATTGAAATCATACAGAGTATGTTCTCTTATATAATGGAACCAAACATTCTAATCAGTTAGAGAACAATAATAGGAAAATTTCCAAACAATTGGAAAACAAGCAGCATACCTCTAAGTAGCAATTAGCTGAGGGGAATTCTTCAGGGGAATCAAATATGTTGAACTAAATAAAAATTAAAACATACATAAATGTGTGGGATGCAGTTAAAGCAATGCTGAGAGACAAATTTATCACTAAGGCAAACACTAGGAAAAAGAAAAATCTCAGATCAATGATCTAGGTTCCCACCTTAAGAACCTAGGAGAAAAAAAATGAAAATAAGTAGAAGGAATGAAATAAGAAAGAATAGAAATTAGCAAAATTAAAAAACATAAAAATAGAGAAAATCAAGGAAATAAAAATTCATCTCTTTAAAATGATTGCTATAACTAAAAGAACGTTTAGTAAAACTAACAGAGAAAAAGACACAGATTTCTGATATTAGAAATGCAGCTAGGTATATCACTATTAACCCTGTAGATGTCAAAATGAAAAGAGAATGTATGTATTCGCCAGCTTCAAGTCTAGGGTATAAGAGAAGTTTATCTCAGATCCAGGGACCTCAGGAAGTTTTTTTTCCAGTATTTATGAGCCCCTGTCCTCTAATGGAGGTTTCCTCCATAAGGTAATAAAGCTCATTGTTAGCTATCATATTTTCTTTTCCTAAGAAGATACTCTATTCATTTAAAAAATTTATGATTATGGGCTCATGGATTCCTATTTATTTTAAGTGTTGAAATCTTTAATTATTATTTATTGTGGTGCTCAAATTTTCCTGTACTTGGCCAGTGAGCCGCTTCTGGCTGAAACCTGTGTTCTCTTGTTGTGTCCCTATCACTTAGTATTCTTAATTTTAGGCACAAAAAGGTATTGCAGGCTCACTTCATCCTCCAACATCAGTCCTGGAGTCAAACATTTTGCCAAGAAGTTCTGGTTTCTTTAGTGGCAGATAATTACCAGAAACTAAAACCAGGACCCTGCCTGGTACTCATTGTTACTGCTGGGTCATACCTCTAGTTCCTTTTAGCAGATAGAACTAGGAAATATGTGTATGTATATATGTATACATATATATACACATATAAACATACATTCATACTTCTATAACTTTTTATATAGACTTGTATAAATATATTATAAAACAATGAGTTCATATTGGTACCTCTAATTACAATCCAGTACCTCAGGATTTTCTAGCATTTTCCTTTTCTGATTTTATTAATATATTCTTCAACATGAAAAATTCGTTCCCAACATCCTCGATTATTTTTATTATTTTCTCATTAATTTACTTATTTTTTCAACATAACCAATCTCTGAACCACACTGGCTAACCCTCCACACAGTGCCACCATACCACTCTGTGTCCTTGGCCCCAAAGCCTGCTGGCCTGCATCTCTGTGTAGCTTCCAACCCCTCTTCTTAGCTGGAAAACCTTCTAGCCCATGCCCTAAACCTAGCCCCTTTTCCCATAGTTCCACATCCTTATCTTCTGCATCACCAGCCTAAACTTCCATGTTGCTCAACTCTCTTTTATTCCGTATCCCCAGCTACTATGCAACTTTCCCATGAATTGCATTGTTCTTTCTTGATTCCAAGTGCTTAATATTTCCTTCTGGTATCATTTCCCTTCTATCTAAAGAGGCTTCTTTAGTAATTCTCTTAGAGCAAGTCTGTTGGCTACATTTGAATTCTCTTCATCTTCCTTCACCTGAGACTCTATTTGACCTTAATTCCTGAAGGATATTTTCACTAGATATAGAATTCTGGCTTGACAGATGAACTAGTGTGAGTCAGTGCTCCAGTTTTGCATGGATGGTGTCAGGGAAGCCCAGCAAGATGCTGAATGTTCACACTCACCTAGCCCTTGGGCTACACCTCACCAGGAGATCATCTTCTAAAAGAAGATTAAATAGGATCCAGAGTCTCATAATATCACCTCCAAACTGGCTAGGATACAATAAAAATCATTCATGATATGAAGAAAGTCACATGAATGAAAAAAAAATCAACAGATTTCAATGCCAAGAAGAAACAGATGTTGGAATTATCTGGCAAAGATTTTAAAGCAACCATAATAATAAAAATGTTTCAACAATCCATTATAAATTTTGGTGGAACAAATGAAAGATAGAAATATAAGCAAAGAAATAAAACTTATTAAAAAAAAAACACATGGGGATTACAGAACTGAAAAATACAGTATCAACTAAAAATGCACTTGTGGTATGCCCAGTAGCAGAGTGGAGATGACAGAGAATAGAGTAAGAGGACTCGAGGACAGAGCAATCGAATTTATGTGATCTGAACAACAAAGAAAAGACTGGAAAAAATTATGTTTCAGATACTGATGGGATAATATAAACGGGCTACATTTATATAACCAAATTTCCAGAAAAAGAGAGAGACAGTGGAACTGAATAAGTCTTCAAAGAAATAATGGCTGAAAATGTCCCAAAATTTTGAAAATACATAAACCTACAGCTTCAAGAGGCTGAGTTAACCCCACGTAAGTTAAAACCAAATAATTTCAGATCAAGATACAAAAATTAAACTTCTGGAGAGCTCAAGACAGTGGCATGAGCAGGGTAGCAGAAATCTCCTCCCAAAACCACATATATTTTTGAAAATACAACAAGTACAACTACTCCTAAAAGAGAGACCAGAAGATACAGTACAACAGCCAGGCTACATCTACATCTGCGAGAACTCAGCATCTCACAAAGGGGGTAAGATACAAAGCCGTGACCCGGCGGGACCCAAGCACTCCCCCACCCCAACTCACCAGTGGGAGGAAAAGAATAAGAGTGGGGAGGGAGTGGAAGCACAGGCCGGCTAAATAACCAGCCCTGGCGATCTGCATCAGGAGTGCAGACACACACCACATGGTGTACTGGATATTAGAGAAATGGAAGGGCAGGATCCGAGATGGAGACTGCAAGTGGGTCCCCACAGCCAGCTCCCCTGGGACAAAAGAAAAGCGGGCACTTTTTTAAAAGTCTTAAAGGGACAAGGGCCCAACAGCTGAACAAAATCGTCCCAGCACACTCAGCCCAGCAGGCTGGGAATCTTGAGGAACTTCAGGCTCCCTAACCCCTGCTGGGTAAAGCAGCCCCCAAGCCCCTCACGGTGATAAGCAGCCTTCCATTCATTGCCCCGGCCGATGCTGCAAACGGACCAGCTGACCTGCCACAGCTGTGGAGCAGCAGAGAGCGGCCCCGCCCACAGTAACCACAAAGAGTCTCCTCCCAGTGCGCAGCTAAGTGGGATGGGTAGCGGAAGCCGGAGCAAGGTTCAAAAGGCATGAAGGGGTGCCATCCTTGCAGCAGAATGCACCCGGTGTGGCTGTCACCCACCACACTGCTCTAGGCTAGCCTGAGGGCAGCGCTGCCCACGGCAACTCAGGATTATCCCAGAGACAGCCAACTGATGCACGGGTAACCAGCACAGGCTGCGAAGAAGGGCAAGTGAACAACAAGCAGGAAAGGACTCTGTTCTCTGAGCTGACACACGTGCCACCTGCCTGCGACCACTTCTATCACCATGAAAAGACAGAAGATTCTGGTCCAGTCAAAAATCACTCAGGCAACTCCAGAGAGAGGGCCTGGTGGGATAGATTTAAACAATCTTCCTGAAAAAGAATTCAAGATAAAAGTCATAACCATGCTGATGGACCTACAGAGAAATATGCAAGAGCTAATGAATGAAGTCTGGAGGGAGATAACAGAAATGAAACAATCGATAGACGGGCTTAAGAGCAGACGGGACTAGCTGCAAGACACTGTTAATGGAATAGAAATCAGAGA
Source organism: Smutsia gigantea (assembly GCA_032199065.1). Lineage (NCBI taxonomy): Eukaryota > Metazoa > Chordata > Mammalia > Pholidota > Manidae > Smutsia > Smutsia gigantea. The sequence goes on from JAVSCE010002969.1 coordinate 34,334, forward strand.
ACAGGAATACACAGAAGGTGAGGCAGAGAGAGATAAAAGAATCTCTAGGAATGAAAGAATATTAAGAGAACTCTGTGACCAATCCAAACAGAACACTATTCGCATTATAGGGGCACCAGAAAAAGAAGAGAGAGAATAAGGGATAGAAAGTGTCCTTGAAGAAATCATTTCTGAAAACTTCCCCAAGCTGGGGAAGGAAATAATGTCTCAGACCATGGAAGCCCACAGATCTCCCAACACAAGGGACCCAAGGAGGACAACACCAAGACATATAATAATTAAAATGGCAAAGATCAAAGACAAGGACAGAGTATTAAAGGCAGCCAGAGAGAGAAAAAAGATCACCTACAAAGGAAACCCATCAGCTATCATCAGACTTCTCAACAGAAAACTTACAGGCCAGAAGAGTATGGCATGATATATTTAACACAATGAAACAGAAGGGCCTTGAACCAAGAATACTGTATCCAGCACAATTATCATTTAAATTTTAGGGAGGGATTACACATTTCCCAGACAAGCAAAAGTTGAGGGAATTTGCCACCCACAAACTACCTCTATAGGATATTTTTAAGTGACTGCTCTAGATGGAAGCACTCCTAAGGCTAAATAGATGTCACCAGAGAAAATAAAATCACAGCAAAGAAAACAAACCATACAAATACTAACTAAAAAAAAAAAAAAAAAAATCAACTATCCACAAAAACAGTTAAAGGAAACACAAAAGAGTACAGAATAAAACACCTAACATATAAAGAATTGAGGAGAAAGAATAAGAAGGGAGAAAATAAAGAATCATCAGACTGTGTTTATAATAGCTTAATAAGAGTTAAATTAGACAGTTAGATAGTAAAGAAGTGACTCTTGAACCTTTGGTAAACACGAATCCAAAGACAGCAATGGCAATAAGTACATTTCTATGGATAATCACCCAAAATGTAAATGGACTGAATGCACCAATCAAAAGACACACAGTAACAGAATGGATAAAAAAGCAAGACCCATCTATATGCTGCTTACAAGAGACTCACCTCAAACCCAAATATATACACGGACTAAAAGTGAAGGGATGGAAAAAGATATTTCATGCAAACAACAGAGAGAAAAACACAGGTGTTGCAGTACTTGTATCAGACAAAATAGACTTCATAACAAAGAAAGTAGCAAGAGATAAAGGAAGACATTACGTAATGGAAAAGGGGGCAGTCCAACAAGAGGATATAACCATTATAAATATATACGCACCCCACACAGGAGCAACAACATATGTGAAACAAATACTAACAGAATTAAAGGAGGAAATAGAATGCAATGCATTCATTATAGGAGATTTCAACACACCACTCACTCCAAAGGACAGATCAACCAGACAGAAAATAAGTAAGGACACAGAGGCACTGAACAACACACTAGAACAGATGGACCTAACAGACATCTACAGAACTCTACACCCAAAAGCAGCAGGATACACATTCTTTTCAGGTGCACATGGAACATTTTCCAGAATAGACCACATACTAGGCCACAAAAAGAACCTCAGTAAATTCAAAAATACTGAAATTCTACCAACCAACTTCTCAGATCACAAAGGTATAAAACTAGAAATAAATTGTACAAAGAAAACAAAAAGGTTCACAAATACATGGAGACTTAACAACATGTTCCTAAATAATCAATGGATCAACGACCAAATTAAAACAGAGATCAAACAATATATGGAGAGGAATGACAACAACAGCACAAAGCCTCAACTTCTGCAGGACGCAGCAATGGCAGTTCTAAGAGGAAAGCATATTGCAATCCAGGCCTATTAAAAGAAGGAAGAACAATACCAAATGAATATTGTAAAGTCACAATGAATTGAAATTGGAAAAAGAAGAACAAATGAGGCCCAAAGTCACCAGAAGGAGGGACATAATAAAGATCAGAGAAGAAGTAATAAAATTGAGAAGAATAAAACAATAGAAAAAATCACTGAAACCAAGAGCTGGTTCTTTGAAAAAAAAAACAAAATAGATAAACCGCTAGCCAGACTTATTAAGAAAAAAAGAGAATCTACACACATAAACAGAATCAGAAATGAGAAAGGAAAAATCACTACGGACCCCACAGAAATACAAAAAATTATTAGAGAATACTATGAAAATCTATATGCTAACAAGCTGGATAACCGAGAAGAAATGGACAAATTCTTAGAAAAATACAACCTTCCAAGACTGACCAAGGAAGAAACAGAAAATCTAAACAGACCAATTACCAGCAACGAAATTGAATTGGTAATCAAAAAACTACCCAAGAACAAAACCTCGGGGGCAGAAGGATTTACCGCAGAATTTTATCACACATATAGAAAAGACACAGTATCTATTCTCCTTAAAGTTTTCCAAAAAATAGAAGAGGAGGGAATCCTTCCAAACTCATTCTATGAATCCAGCCTCACTCTAATACCAAAACCAGGCAAAGACCCCACCAATAAAGAAAATTACAGACCAATACCCCTGATGAATATAGATGGAAAAATACTCAACAAAATATTAGCAAACCGAATTAAAAAATACATCAAGAAGATCATACACCATGATCAAGTGGGATTCATCCCAGGGATTCAAGGATGGTACAACATTCAAAAATCCATCAACATCATCCACCACATCAACAAAAAGAAGGACAAAAACCACATGATCATCTCCATAGATGCTGAAAAAGCATTCGACAAAATTCAACATTCATTCATGATTAAAACTCTCAATAAAATGGGTATAGACAGCAAGTACCTCAACATAATAAAGACCATATATGACAAACCCATAACCAACATCATACTTAACAGTGAGAAGCTGAAAGCTTTTCGCCTACGATCAGGAACAGGACAGGGATGCCCACTCTCCCCACTGTTATTCAATATAGTTCTGGAGGTCCTAGCCATGGCAATCAGACAAAACAAAGAAATAAAAGGCATCTAGATTGGTAAAGAAGAAGTCAAACAGTCACTGTTTGCAGATGACATGATATTGTACACAAAAAACCCTAAAGACCTCACTCCAAAACTACTAGAACTAACACCTGAATTCCGCAAAGTTGCAGGATACGAAATTAATACACAGAAATCTTTTGCTTTCCTATACACTAATGATGTGCTAACAGAAAGAGAAATCAGGAAAACAATTCCATTCACAATTGCATTAAAAAGAATAAAATACCTAGGAGTAAACCTAACCAAGGAAGTGAAAGACCTATACCCTGAAAACTACAAGACACTCCTAAGAGAAATTAAAGAGGACACTAACAAATGGAAAATCATCCCATGCTCTTGGCTAGGAAGAATAAATATTGTCAAAATGGCCATCCTGCCTAAAGCAATCTACAGATTCAATGCAATCCCTATCAAAATACAAACAGCATTCTTCAATGAACTGGAAGAAATAGTTCTAACATTCATATGGAACCATAAAAGACCCCGAATAGCCAAAGCAATCCTAAGAAAGAAGTATAAAGCAGCAGGGATCTCACTTCCCAACTTTAAGCTCTACTACAAAGCCACAGTAATCAAGACAATTTGCTACTGACACAAAAACAGAACAACAGACCAGTGGAACAGAATAGAGAGTACAGATATTAACCCAAAAATATATGGTCAACTAATATACGATAAAGGAGCCATGGATATACAATGGGGAAATGACAGCCTCTTCAACAGCTGGTGTTGGCAAAAGTGGACAGCTACATGTAAGAGAATGAAACTGGATCATTGTCTAACTCCATACACAAAAGTAAATTCAAAATGGATCAGAGACCTGAATGTAAGTCATGAAACTATAAAACTCTTAGAAAAAAACATAGGCAAAAGTCTCTTGGACATAACATGAGCAAATTCTTCATGAACATATGTCCCCGGGCCAGGGAAACAAAAGCAAAAATGAGCAAGTGGGACTATATCAAGTTGAAAAGCTTCTGTACAGCAAAGAACACCATCAGTAGAACAAAAAGACATCCTACAGTATGGGAGAATATATTCATAAATGATATATCCCATAAGGGGTTGACATCCAAAATATATAAAGAGCTCATGCACCTCAACAAACAAAAAGCAAATAATCCAATTAAAAAATGGGCAGAGGATCTGAACAGACACTTCTCCAAAGAAGAAATTCAGATGGCCAACAGGCACATGAAAAGATGCTCCACATCGCTAATCATCAGAGAAATGCACATTAAAACCACAATGAGATATCACCTCACACCAGTGAGGATGGCCACCATCCAAAACACAAACAACAAATGTTGGCGAGGATGTGGAGAAAGGGGAACCCTCCTACACTGCTGGTGGGAATGCAAATTAGTTCAACCATTGTGGAAAGCAGTATGGAGGGTCCTCAAAAAACTCAAATTAAAAATACCATTTGACCCAGGAATTCCACCCCTAGGAATTTACCCTAAAAATGCAGCAGCCCAATTTGAAAAAGACATATGCACCCCTATGTTTATCGCAGCACTATTTACAATAGCCAAGAAATGGAAGCAACCTAAGTGTCCATCAGGAAATGAATGGATAAAGATAATTATTATATTCTAATGAATACAAGGATTGCTATTTTCAGGTTTCTCCATTTATGGAGATTGTGTATAAACATACACACATATAAGTGTGTTTGTGTATAAATACATATACATATTTATTTATAGGTAGATGGAATGTACAAATTTTCTAGTCATGTGGAATTCCCTATAAACACAAGTAAGTCATGTTCAGAAAATATACACATCCTCTGTTCATATCTTAATGAAGGGCTGTATATCTTACATTGATAACTCACATGAACAGACAAAAAAATTGAGAAATTTGTTGATTTAATTGCCGTCTAAGAATTTCTATCAAATATAAACTCTGAATGGCTAGAGTGAACTCCAATAGCATTTGCAGAATTATACATGTGGAGATAAGGCATTGTGAACCTAGATGTTCTTAATAAAACTATGCTTATTATGACTTTGCTGAAAGCATTATACTACTTATTTAAGAACCATTTCCATATTACAAATATGTGAGACAAAAGGAGCTATAATTATTGAAATATTTTCACAAGTGTTAGGAAAGTATTTCTGACACAGTAGCCATATACACTATACACTTGTCATTTTTGGTTTCACAACATACTTTGAACCCCCACCTACATTTTGGTATTTTTCAATTCTGCTTTCCCAAGGTAGAATTTTGAAATTGCATTTCCTAGCTTGCCTCATGCCCAGGACCGCGGGCAAGGAACCATTTTCCACCTATCATATACACCCAATGAGTTTTCAGTTTGGAAGTGATTAAGCAAGGGCAGACTCTGGAAAGCATCCCCTTTTTCAGGGGGCTGTGGAGCTGGCAGTGTCCCAGGCAGCTTCTCCCTTGGGACTGTTATGGAAGCAGTTCAGAAATTGGCAGTAGACTATGGGTAATGTCCTGGTGAGGTTAGCCTGTTTCTTTCCCCAGCCCTTTTAAACATATAAGCTAGCTAGTATCTTTAATAAATGCCTTTTCTGCTGAAACTAGTCAAAATGAATGTTGCTGCTTGCAGCTAAGATTCCTAACAATAGAAAATTTGTATCAGAGGTGCAAGAAACCCTCAAGCAAATGGCTATCTGGGATTCATTACCTGGCAAGTTAGGTGTGAAAGCTCTGAGGATCCAGTTAGTCTTAGAGGAGAGCACTGGTACCCATCGCATAGTGTAGTGGAACAGTTTCTTATTTTATCATCTGTGCCCTTGGCCACCTGGAATAAGGTGACTGTTAAAGGCAAAGAATTGAGGGAGTAAATGGTTGCTTCCTTGGAACAGTGTAATGGGCGTGAAGAATCCAAGAGCTTTAAAGGTGAGTCAACCATTTCTGAATGTACTGAGCTTTGAAAGAAAGGAAATGATGAGCTTAAAGCTTTAAATTCTCAGCTCAAGAGAGTCAAAAAGCCAGGGTGATAAAATGATTACCCTAAAATTAGCTCTCATCTCTGCAGGGCTGATGAAACTGAAAATTAAATGCACAGTCTAATCCTGGGGTTTCTGAATTATGTCAGTTGAATTCAAATGGTATCTTGTCTCTTACTGAAAGTTAAAACCATTGGAATCCCAGTTGTAACTGGGACAAATGGGAAAACACTGAAAGCTCAGAGTACTTTGATTCTTCCAACTCATAAACATCCTTTACAGAAGATAGGCTTCTTTTCCAGTATTGGATGTATTTTTCCAGTATCTGAGCTGTTCCTTCTTTCTCTGAAAATTAAGTAAGCATCTTGCCTGGGTCCTATGGCCTGAAAAGTTGTGCACCCACTAATGTCTCACTTTATCTGTATAAGCAAAACAAAATAAACAAACAAACAGCAGCAGCAATAACTCTACCTGAAAAGCAGATTCCAGGATTAAGCCTCCATGCCACAGCTCCCTAAGTCAGTTCACAGCACAGAATTTCCTGAATGAAGAAGAGGCTGGGAATTCTTGCGGATAACTTTGTGATGACATCGTATTAGATTGGGTTCCTTCAGAAGCAGGCTCTGAAGTGAGGATTCCTGTACAAGAGGTGTTTTTTTTTAATTCTCCCAAGAAAAACCAGGAAGAGAGTTGGGGAGGCTGGACCAGGAAGAGAAGAAGCCAAATCAGACTGCAATTATAGGCAATGTCTTAGTGTCAGCCTGACCCTGAGGGATCTCTGGAATATAAACTGGGCCTCAGAGGTTGTCCCAATTCAGGGCTAAGGGGCAATGAAACTGAGCTCTCATACTTTTGAATCCACAGAAATTGATTAAGGGCCATCCTAGGGAGGCCAAGTGTATATATACTTCAAGGTACATTGGTTCTCTGCACCGGCAGGCAAAGAGGCTCCATCTTCCCAAAGGCAGTTTATAGAAGAAGAATTATAGATGCAGGCCATTCACAGAAATGTTAAGAGATCCGAGTAGAACTGTATGGACCACTGACCATGCCCATTACAAACATTATATAAATCACTATAAATATTACTGTTAGCCTTCCCCCAAAGGACCTGTGGCACACATTATACCTGTGCCCTGGGGATTCAGTGGCCAGGTGGCCTGATGTAATGCTCATCCTGCAGCCCAAAATACTATGTTCTACTAGGAAAAGAGGACCTTGATGGGGTCAAGTGGTAAATGGTGGTGGGGATTGAATTACTTATCAAGGTGGGGCCAGGGTCTGTGAACACATCCTGTAGGTACTCCCTCAATTCCTGAATTTATTGTAAGAATAGATATCCTAAGTAGCTGCAAAAATTTATATATTGGCTACTTACCCTGAGGAGTGAGGGCCATTAAGATAGAAAAGCCAAGTGAAAGCCATGGGAGAATTTACTCCCTTTAAACATAATAAAATGGAGGCAATATTACATTTTTGGAGGAACTGCAGAAGTCAGTACCTCCATCAAAGAATCAAAAAATCCACAATGGTGATTTCTATTACATCCCCACATAACTATACAACATGCAGAAGTGGGATTGGCAGCTCTCGCTACTATACCTACCTTACGAGAAATTTACTTCCTGTGCCTGCGACAGAGGATTCTGCTGTTTCAAGGTCTTAGACCCAATGGATACATACTTGTATAAGGGCACACAAAAATGGTTCCAGTAAACTGGAAGTTGATAGGAGCAGTTTTTTTACTTTTTGTGTCAATGAGATATAAGAGAATATATCACGTTAGTTGTGGGTAATTGATCCTTATAAGTGGGGTGAAAACCAGTTAGTTTTGTCATTGAGAGGACAGGGAGAATTATATCTGGAATCTAGAGAAGCCTTCACAGTGAGTGGCTTGTCCAGGGGTAAAAGTAAATGAAAGAATCTAACAACTTCATTTAAACAAGTCTACAAAGGTTCAGCTTCCTCAGAAATAAATGTTTGGGTCACTCCATAAGGCGATGAACCATAACTAAGATTTTGGGGCACTCGGAACGTATAGTGAAAGCACAAAGTTGTAAATACTAACCAGAGTTTTACAATTAATTACATAAAAGAATACCTGTAGGCACTTATACTTTTATTTCTTAATAATCATGTGTGTATTATATAATAAAATTTTCCATGCCTCACCCTTCCCAATATTATTATATTTTAGTCCATAGGTTAGAAAATATCAAGATGGAATTATGAATATACCAGAGGAGAAAAGGATATCCCCAAGATCTCAAACGTGGAGCTGGATTAAATAATTGAAGAGAATTTGGGTATTCCCCTCAGGAAAAGAATAACAGCCCATAAAGTATAATTGGTAGAGTTGGAGAATATTATTGCTGTGTTATTTTTAAGTTTAACATGGTAAAAGAATGTATATTGATGTATGTCAACTGGAAGGTGGGCTGAGAGATATTTCTCATTTATGTCGGCCTAACAAATTCTAAACACCCACTTTGCCTTTGATATTTTGTTACACTCTTAAGATCTACCTTCTCAAGTTTGATTCCATTTTTTAAAAATCCTACGTGTCCTAGAGAGTCTAGTAGCTCAGATGAGACCTGTAGCCATGGTTCCATCAATCAGAAACATTCAGAGAGGACAATGATTCAGAAGTGAACTATGTGTGAAAAGTGTCCATATGGTGATTTTTTTTTTTTCCGCTACTGCCGGTAATGCTTTCATTCTTGAGGTATTGGTGACAGATTCCTTGTCAGGCCAGTTCTCTAATGTGTTCCTGTTCATTGTTCCTGGGAGCCTGTTCGATTTCTTTACCTCTCCCTCCTTTACTTCAACTCTTTTCTGTAAATAAGTCAGGGTGGATTCTCTTGTTTGTGATTAAGAACTTTAATTATACTCTATAAAATACGTATGTGTGAACCTAGTCTTCAAGAATATGTGGTATCAGAGGGGGGATCTTTTCTGTATCATTCTCTAATTGTTAATCTTATATATGAGAAGAGTGATGATATTACAGAGGTATCCAGGATTTTCTCATGGTGAGCCTTTTTTGGAGGAGTAAAAAGATGGAAATACTCTCTTTCTTGGCCACTGATTATATTGCCAAATAAATGCTAGACTGCAGTCTGAAGAAGTGGCTTGGGCTATCATCACCTCATTAGCATTCTTGTAGTATGAGGTAGAAAGAATGGAGGAAGCAAAACATTACAGAAAATGCAAATAAACTGGATTTTTAAAATAACAGCTCAGGAAAACTTATGGAAATCAACTTAGGGTAATCATGGAATCAGGTCATATGATCATAGAATAAAGAAAATAAAAGGAAAGAGAAGAACTTCAGAGAATAGAGGAAGTTGATTGACCCACTGGGGCAGATTAAAGATGGCCACAAGCTCTGACAATTCTCTTTGCTTTACCAATAAAGTAGGGTGGAAATGATGCTCTGCCAAATTCAGGCGTAGCCTTTAAGAGAAGAGCCTATTTCCATCTTTCTGCCTCTCAGTGCCTTCAGTTACTCTGTAAGAAGTCTTACTCCCTGAGGTGAGCATGCAGTGAGGGACCCCAAAATAGCCACGTGCAGAGGCAGCGGGTGAAGACAGACTGATGTGAGCTTCAGACATGGCCGTGAAGGTGAAGGCGTCCCCTTGTGGCTGTCCAAAATCCTGACCCACAGAATCACAAAATAAAATAAAAATGAATCTTTTTTTTTTTTTACTCATCAGGTTTTGGAATAGTCTGTAATGCAGTGACAGGTAACCAAAACACCATACCATCTTCAGTAGCTTACATATGCTAAATACTGTACAGTATACCAATATCTGGGCTTACAGAACACTGGGATAAATTTCCCTTAAACTGGGTTGTAAGCTTCCCATTTTATGAAGAGCAAAAATGTTTTAAAAGCCACAGAAATTTATTATTGCTAGTTAATAACGGTAAAATGTAAGTAAGAATAGAATGTGGAGTTTGGAAGAGAGAAATTTTGAAGAACAAGTCCAGGGGTTGCTTTGGTAGTTTGCACAGACTCTTTCCCCAAAGGGACGAGCAAGGAGGGGTGCTAGTGACAGTGGAGAGGCGTGGAAAGAGCGGCTTTAGTACAATGGACACAGAGGAGCACTGAGTAGAGGATGGTGGTAAAGGCAGATTGAAACATGACGGTCATAACCAGGGGAGTTAAAGCAAACAAATAATCAAACAGCAATAGGATGAGGAGTTACCTGCAGAGACTAAACCTAAAAATAAGTTTTGTGATGTTTCCTGCCCTGATCAAAATGCTTTTATAAATTAAAATACAAATGCAGGTTGACATTCCCAGATGTGTTTGGGAATTTAAATTGTTTTCCAAATTTAGGAAGCAACGCAAGACATTTACTATATGTTTCTTTACAACCCCATCCAAATCTATGGCCACACTCTGTAATCAAACACATTAATATTTTTGTATTTTGTAACAAACGGTACAAAAATAGATAAAGATATAAACAGCTTCATGTCAGTCCGAATCAGGTTTTGCCACTTAATGAGTGCAATTTGGGTTTGATTCTGGCTCTACGTGAATCATGAAAAGTTTTTATTTTTCAGAACCTTTTGAATTTTAGAAATGTGGACCAAAGATTGTTCACCTATAATAGACTGGCTGTGGGTGAAGATGTCTATAAGAGAACATACTTTCATTTGGAAAGAAAGCTTTTGTACTTAAGATCTAAGTTAACAAAAATATGTTTGGTTATTCTGAAGATAAACTGAGGATTCGCATTAGTGACTGATAATTATTAACCTGAAACAATCTAAAATTATTTCTATTAAAAATGAATTAAATTTATATTAACAGAATTATTTCCAGCATCCAGGCAACTATGAAGTGTTACTGAATGTAACACAACAATAAAATTTAGACCACTTGCTAAGATTTTACTATTAAAGAATTTGGACTATAATAGTGTTGGACTAAATAAGATAAACAAAAGACAAGAGACCTAAGATACTATAAACCTCTGATTTCTGTTATTGTGAGAATAAATAGTGATAAAATCTTCTATTTATCAACTTAGACTTTTAAAAGTGTTTCAACATGATAACATGGAATGATAATTCTCATTCAATTCAAAATTTGTGATACTCCATAGAAATATAAAATAGTATGCTACAGTTCTTATCCCCATGATAGAACTGTGACTATAAATAAATATATGTCATGGTCTCTTGTTCTTAACACGTTAAAATAATTAGGTAACATTATGGGGGCATTATTTAGATAATGGTTAAATGAACAAAATCAAGAACCAGGGTTTGGGACTGTTGGGCAGAGACAAAATCACCTTTCCTTTTCAGATAAAGAAGTCAACTTGTAAAAAGCTGCACAACGATTATCAAACTCAGTTTCCTTTTCCTCTGACCTGGCCTCTGTCCACTCCCCTATCCTGCCTACAGGGAAGTTTTTGAAAGAAAATTGGGAGGTGAACCCAAGGACTGATTGGAAAGATTGTTGTGTCTGGCAAAGAAAAGCACTAAGAAGAAATCTGTGGACAAGGGTTTCCATTAGAATACTTTTCCTGATGGGAATAGCCTCTGGAATGAGAGGGAGGAGGCACAACTCTCATGATCATGTTTTAATCTTGTAAAAAAAAAATGTCATGCTCCACCTGCAGTGTTTAAGGTTACAAAATAAACTAATAGGACAAGCACCTACTTCACTTAGTCTGTCTCTAAACAAAAATATCTGACAACTGCCAGAGCAAGGTCAGTGCTTTCTCCTATGAAGTCCTTAGGCAGAAAACTTATCTTGTGACAAGGTTTTGGACAGAGGCTTCTTTTGTGATTTTTAAAGTTTACTTTGTAGAGAGCCTTTAATAATATAGTACTACAAGGTCAGCTTAGCTTCCACTTAAAGAGCTTACCAAAGACTGTAACAAAATCTTTGAGAACATGGAATCTCGCAGCTGCCTTAGGGACTGCTAATTGGAATGAAGTTCAAAAACTTGTAAAAACACTTATTTACAAGTGATCAATTCCTTTAAAAGATGATCTTTTATCAATTCTACTTGGTCTTGAGCCACAAATATTTGTAAAAGAAAAATTCTAAATACATTTTACTACTTTATATGTTTCGCCAGTTACTTATTTGGCAAATTTCCTTTTTTCATTATCTACAAGCAGCAGCACAGGATTATTTTGTGTGCCCCTTTTTTATGTACTTAGATTTTGAATTTCTCCTTATATTCAGTCATGCCTCACCCAGGCTCACTAAGTGCTTTCATTTTTCCACTTGTAAATAAGCATATGGTTATTTTGTCTGTGTGTTTTTTCAGAAGGTCCATATGTGGATTTCCCTAATGTTGCAGATACAGCTATTGACCTCACTGCAAGTTCCTAAAGATGAAGTCTCAGTGTCTCCTCTGATGATTCACATGGTTAAAAATACATGGTTTTTTAATGGTTAAAAATACATCTGTTGAAAGGTTTTTAATTTCATAACACTGACTTGGCTATTCTTATAACTCAATGTTTTAATTACTGTAACTTTACAAATACGTCTCAGTATCAGTAAGCCAATTTCCTTCTCATTATTCTTATTTATTTATAGTTTTTCTTGCCATATTCGTTCATGTGTTCTTCCAGAAGCATCACAGAAGTACTTTAAGATTGTTTATACATTCTGGTAAGATTTTTATTTGAACTGAATTTAGCATATAAGTTAATTTGGGAGGAAATGATACATTTATCACATTGAATCTTACCAAGAAATCCAATAGAAAATACCCATTCATGTACACTTTTTCCTTTGTAATATTTTCATTTACTTTTGTTTTCATAACAAATTCTGTTTTTTGTTGTTGTTAATAACGAACATATCCTCAGGGCACTATATGATATCATGTTACCTCCAAGTATATTTTTGTCTTTTCTAATATTTATACCACTTACTTTCTTTTTCTCACTCTTTTCCTCCACCTTTCTTCCTCTTCCCCTCCTCCCCTCCCTCCTTCTTACCCCCACTTCCTTCTTTCTTCCTTCCTTCCCCCCCATTCCTCCTTCCCTTCCTTACTTCCTTTCTTGGTTTCTTTCATAGCATTAGCTAGAATTCCAGGAAAATAAATAAAATAGAGATGGTGATGCCAAGCTACCTTATTCCCATTCCTAAATTTAACTTAACAGAAATGTTCCATTAAGTATAAGGACCAGAGGTTGGCTGGAAATAGAAATTCTTGATCATGTTGATAATTATTTGTCTTTCTAGTTTAGTAAAATTTTTTCAACATTGTTCCAGACAGTGAAACCTTTTCTTCTTTGATTTACCAATACAAACATAGTAGTTTTTCTCCTACTAACCTAACTTTGCCTTCATTTATCATTTTCAAATCAATTTTCAAATTTGTGGAACATTTTGCTTAGGACTTTTGATATCTGTAAGTAAATTAATTCTTTTTTTCCTAGTTTCTTTACATGGTTGTGTTCTCTTTCTACCTTTTTAATCATTATGTGTAATTTATTTTAATTCTTATTGGTTAATAATAGAAACATTTAAGGATTGCTTCAAGCTTGACTTGTACCTATGAATTTTCATACAGAATATATAGTCATTTTAATTATAATCTAAATTATAATTTCTCAAAAATTTAAAGCAAAATCTAACAAAATGAGAATCTTATGCTCACAAATTTGAGTTGTGAAATAATTAAATATAAGCCCTCCCTCTACTGTGAATTTGTTTTTAATACCTTGTAATTTAAGTGTCAGAGCAATATTTTTTTTTTGTTTCCAAGTTGCCTATATTTAAACTTTAAGACATTAAATTTTATACTTATTTTAATGTGGTCAGAATATGTGGACTGTATTGTTTTATGGCTTACTGTAAGACTGTCTTCCAGACAGTCCATGAATTCTGAAAACTAGGTATTCTCAATTGTAAAACAAAAAAATTACATATTTGCTATTTCTTAAGTTGAACTTTCCAATATATTCACACCTGTATCATATTCATGTTTTGCTTTCATTCATCAAATAATAACAGCGTGGTCTGCTTCTACATTTTTATCAATGAATCCTTGTATTCTTACATTTTGCTTTATAGGTTTTTATGCTTGAACTTAAAGGTCCATAACTAACATCCCCATTCTGGACTGTATATTTTTCAATGTTTGGGTTTTTGATTTGGGGTTTTTTTTTGAATTCTTAAAATACAAAAACTTTTAAAGAGTTTATGTTGTTTGATGTATTATGCTGTCTTTTAAAAAACTAATCTCTCAGTCTCTATAACAGGGAGTTATCTACTTTATCTGTTACTTGAAACTATCTTGGCCCAGAAACCTAAACAGGTGAATTGTATTCTTAAAGAGGTAGCTGTCGGAAAGAACATGTAATTGCGTTTATTTCAATTTTTTACTCCATATGAAAATCTTCCTCTTTATTAGGAGAATTTAACCCTTATACATTTTTAGTCATTAATTATTTGAAAATCTCTTCTGTCAGCTTGAATTTTATAAACTCCTTCCTTTTGGGTTCCCCATCCATGTATTGCTCCTTGTGAGTGTAATCTATTATTTTTTGACCCAGATAATTTAATTAAAATATGCTCTTTATATTACAAAGTTTCTTTTGCAATATTCATCTCTGATAATAGTTTTGTCATGAAATTTTGAATCACTTAGACTTCTGTTTTTGCCTTGTTTCATGACATCATTTTATACAAATTCTTACAAGTTCCCTATTCTTGAGCTATTAATTTTGCTTCATTTCTCAGTTAAACTATGTACATTTGAAGGTAATTTTTTTTGTTAAAATATGTGAAGTTTCTATTTTCAAATTTCTTGATTATCTCAGAATTTCTCTTTGCTTCCTTGACTGGGCTTGAGCTGTAACCTGTTTTGAATCAGAGCGCACACATTTTGAAGCATTAAAAAGTGCCTCCTTACTTTTGGGAATACAGACTCTGTTTCATGACATCTAGACATGCCACAATGAAAAGCCTAGGCTGCCTTTCTCCTAATTGCATCATTTGGAAGTCTAGATTCAATTTCCATCTTATCTGAGATTTCAACAGCCTATGACACGGTGACCCCTCCAAACCCTGGAAGAATCTTCTTGATGACCTTAATGAGGGCAGTTTTCAGAAAAGTGCTGGAAGCAGAATCAAGATTGTAAGGGGACTCAGAGAGAATAAATGCTGAGGAAATGATCTGAACCGATATAGACTATTTTTTTCAAGAAGGCCAGTTGGTGAGGGGAGTGAGAGAGGAGCAGTACTAACAAGAGGAGGGGGGTGGCTGAGGGAAGATACTTTCAGAAGGAGGGAGACCTGTGCATAGCTGAAGGAAGAGAGAAGGGAGCTTGTGAGGCAGAACAGGTTGAGAATGCCCAAGAATGGGGACTAATGTGTGAGGCAGTACCCCAGAGCGCATGGAAGAAGTTAGGGCCAGTTTTTGATTCCCAAGTACATGCTCTGCGGTGCTGAGGATCTGTAGGTTTCATACAAGTCTGTCTTTTGGTAAATCTCCAGAGTCTGTTGAGCAAACCTCACCCTGCAGAATTTCTAAATTTGAAATAGCATCTACTTTTTAAAGTCAGACTTCCCAAAGGAATAAAAAATGTTACAATTTCAAGATGAGAAATAACACCATGTTAATTTTGTTCACCTGCTGGTTTCTGGTATAGTTTGACAATCCTATCTCCGATTTTTAACCAAGAGCATGAGAGACCTGACTGCTGGGATGATCTTGTCATATGTCTGCCGAATAGTTTGGCTTCTGAGTTCTAAAGATAATTAAAGAGAATTAGCATTATATTGACAGAGACTAAAAGGCATTATTTTTATCATAGCTGTATATATATATATTTAAAGTTCAATAAGCAATTGATAATTAGTAGAACACTTTCTTTTTAATATATCCTTTTTATTTCAGACCCTATCATTATAGCATTTTTTGGTCTGTGCATTTTAATTGGTTTAAAAATCACTTTCCTTAACTGTTCGTGTATGTGCATGTATAGACAGATACAACTCTTCTCTTATGATGTAAGTAATAGTGTAATGAAAAAAAAGCATTTATTGGAGGTATACAGGCATAGCACCTGTTGTTTATACATGTCAACATTAAAAATGGAAATGAATAGACTGATGAGCCAGATATTAATCAAACTAGAATCAGCACCAGGTCTTACATGCATTTCTCCTCAAATATTGGAGTAAATGGCTTATTCCATACTGCCACAGTTTCCAAATTTGCATATGTTCATTTTGAATCATTATGCACGCTTTAATGTTTGATTAGAAAGCTAAGTTAAAAGAAATTACTATTTTAATAATTACTTTAAATAAATATTAATAGCCTAGTGCATTTGAAAAAGAAGACGGAATTTAAGCCATATAACCTTAAAAGGAATCATTCTCAGTTACTTTCAGAAACATTAATACTACTGAGTTTTCAATTTAAGTGGACATAAAGTCATGAGAAGCAAATTTATGACTGAATCAGGTAGACTTTTCCATTTATATTTATTTAAAAGGCTGTCTGGTACCAAGCAGTAACCAAGGAAGTCCTTCTAGAAACAGGTTTGTATTACTGATGCTAAGTTAAAAGTATAGAAATAAATGTGATTTAATGAATTTATTTAATAGGTTTACTTTAAGCAAGGATTGACAGATAAAAAGGTTCATAAAAAGTATACAGAATTAAATTTATATTGCTCAGTGGGCACAGTAAATTAAATTTTTCTAATTATTTGACTGGGACACAGGGAAATAAAGAATAATATGGCTATGATATTGTGTCAGTATATTCAAGAACCAAAATTAAATTCCCTACTTAACTTTAGTTTTTAGCCCCTAAATATAGTTTGCAAACTAAACAAGATAGGGACAGATTATAACAGAAATAACTTAAAATAATCACAATTATAAAAAATTTAGACTGGAAATCATAGGCTTTACTCCATCAGAAAAATAAACAAAGGCCAAGACAATGAACAAAACCAAAGCATGAATCGGATGCAGTTTTCCAGCAACTAGAACAGATTAAACAAAGCATGTTTATTTTTGTAAGCATTTTCACAGCTCAAACAACCTAAATTTAAAGGGATCATAGAGCCTTCTTACAAAGTAAAAATGCAGACTAAATGATTACGAAGTTGTGGGAACCTAAATAAGGAAATAGAAATTGAAGAAGTTATTGGACCAATAAATCATAGCTCAAGGAGAAAAAATTGGCCTGAAATTTCTGCTGCTGAACCAAAAACCTATCTATCTAGATAAATTTCCTCTTCTTTTGCAAGTTTAGAAAACTTTGAATTTTAATAAGATCAGATTACATTATACAATAGTAGCATCACTATGTATCTTGAACTCAACAGACAAAAGTGATATGATTGCCTAACGTTCCCTACCGCACTTCCTGTCAAACTCTAATTTTCTAATTTTCTGGTAAATGAATGAATGGATTGTGCCTGCCCATCAGCAGATTCCATATACAGTTCTGTTCACATAAGAAAAACAGAATTCTGCCCCACCAGACTCTGGCAGCAACACACAGTAAATGCTCAATGAAAGAACAAGAACAGAGGTACTCTGACATATCTAGCAATGTGTGAAACTGATGTTCACATCTCCAGGAAAGACCTGGTGCTTCCTTCTCATTATATTGTTGTTGTTGACTAATTAGATTTGTTGGTTTGTTCATGAAAATAGTGGCATATATACTCCAGAGAGGCCAGGCAAACATCCCTGCCTACCTCATCCTGAGTAGCATGGAGACGGAAGAGTGGGTCTAAGCCCTAACTCTTAGGTCTGTGTGACTTTCATCAAGTCAAAGTATCTGACTGAGATCCAGGTTCCCTACTTGTAAATGAAACCAATCGTCTAGATATTTCTACAGTGGTGTTTCCAAATCTAAAGTTTTCTAAATGAATAAAAACATTCCAATTTACATGGACTCAGGGTCACGGCATGGGCTGTAGAAAGCTAAGAGGGACAGTTGGAGCACTTTCAAAGTCCATGCCAGCAGACAGACTTGTATTTTGCAACTTGCTGAAATTTTCAGATATTTATAGCAGCCAGTCAAATAAACGTTTAAAATGACAAGTCAGCAGAGAGATGCAGTTTCTTCTAAAATGCCTTTCTTCTAAGCAGACTTGAATTCTTCAATGTGAAGTCTGAAACAAGTAGAAAACCAGTCCAACATAGCTGTACATTATAAAATATCACTTTAAGCAAATGGTGGGGAAGGAGATAAGATTCCAGGCACACATGCAAAGTGAGTAAAGATTCAAGCACCAGTCTTTCTGTTGCTTCAACTTTTTGCTATTGCAGTGGTAGGCATTTCCCTCAGGAATGAGATGAGGTTCAGGGATGAAGTGAGAGACTGTGTGAGGGGTCAGGAATGGAGTAGCAAGTATTCAGCCTTAGTGAAGCAAAGTCCATATTGCCAAGTCCATACAAGTCCCCCACATATACAACTATATATAGTTTCTAGGATAATTTACTTGTCTTTGGAAAGTATACAGATTAAATGAATGCTTACTTTGAGTGTGCAGAGATGTGATCATATTTCATGGCCTATAATAGAATCATTTATTTGGATTTTAGTGATACACCATAGAATGGCCATAATTCTAACATCACTAAAGGTGCAGTAATACAAAATGGGAACATTAAGCTGAGATTTAAGAAAGATGTTTATTAGTATCACTCAAAATTATGTGAGGTTTTTTTTGCATGTGGTCCCTTAAGATCTACCCTTATGTTTTATTGATTTCATACTGTTAGAATTATTTGTGAAGGAAGTGTGTATGCTAGGAAGTCATTTACTGGGTAGAATGGTGGCCCTCAAAAAAGATATGTCCACATCCCCAAACCTTTGAAGGCAACCTTATTTGGAAAAAGGGTATTTGCAGATATAATAATCTAAGAATCTTGAGATAATATCATCCAGCTAGGCCCTGAATCCAATGACAAGTGTCTTTACAAGAGATATGCAGAGGGAAGACCCAGAGCAGAAAAGGAGCTCATGTGAAGATGGAGGCTAAGAAGCGCCTGGAGCACAGAAGCTGGAAAGGGTGGGAAAGGATTCCCCCATTGGACCCTGTGAAAGGAGCACAGCCCTGCCAGCACCCTGATTTCAGATTTCTGGCTCCCAGAACTGTGAGAAAATAGATTTGTTTTTATAAACCATCAAGTTTGTGGTGATTTGTAACGAAAGCCCTGGGAAACTAACACAGTCATCCATAAACGTTTTTCTTCAGTACATTTTTCTGGTGGAAATGATGCTAGGGCACTCAGAACATAAAATGGCTATGGCATAATTCCTTCGACAGTTCACTTTCTAGAGGGCAAACAGACACAAATACATTAACACGGTATGATAATATTGAGTTAGCAGTGTGAAGGAAGTACAGAGGAAGAAGTTACGAAGTTTGGCAAATTATTCAGGAAATTTCAAGTGGCCTGATGAGGTTGGAGTACAAGGGTCCATGATGGAGAGAAACAAGAGATGACATTGTAAAAGGACATAGGGATACACTCTTAATGACTGTGGTTACTATTTAAAGAGTTGAAGACTGCCTTACAGAGTTGGGATGGTTAACTTTGAGTACTAACTCCAAGAGATAAATAGTTGCTACCTGGAGTTTAGTCAGGGATTAAAAAGCATATTTGGCCCATTT
Source organism: Smutsia gigantea (assembly GCA_032199065.1). Taxonomy (NCBI): domain Eukaryota; kingdom Metazoa; phylum Chordata; class Mammalia; order Pholidota; family Manidae; genus Smutsia; species Smutsia gigantea. Next base: position 53,885 of record JAVSCE010002969.1, read on the forward strand.
ATTCTTTCATCAAAAATTATTGAGACCTATTATGTGCCAGTGCTATGATAATTATTTGAAATTTAATGGTTGGCAAAAAAGACACAAACCCGGCCCTTATTGAGCATATAAACTAAAGGAGAAAAAGAAACATGATTTTTTAGCCATGGCAGGTGAGGAAAGGACACGCTTACAGTACATTTATTAACCCTGTTTTAGGAAATGTGTAGCTATTGAGGGTTTTCAGCCAGAATGTAAACAGATTTCATGGGGATCACTCAGTCATTGAAAAGAGTGAATTGGTCTTGGAAGAGACCCAAGACAAAGTGATCTATAAAAGCCTACTGTAACAATATTGCAAGAAATTATGAGGGTCATAATTAGGGAAGGAAGAGTGGGAATAGGGGAGGATGGTTAGATCAAAATTATATTCCAGAAGAAATTGACAAGGTGAAGATATTGTGGAAGCCTCTGATCATCTTCAGCTTATAGTATTACCAATTTTTGTCAACTTTGATCGAAAATGCACCATTATTTCATCTACCTCTAAGGAAAAAAAACTATTAAACTATGATATAATGCTTTCTTATCCCTTAGAATCTTTATTTTCAACCCACTGAAAGAGCTTTTTTAGATTTATTTATTTAAAAAGTCATATTTTCCTCTTCTGAAAAGGAAAACATACGCAAAAAAATAAAGCATTCCTAAAACATTTTCACATTCAGAAATCTCTTACAAGTCATTTTGCTACTCTACATTGTCAAAATCCATTTTTTCCATGTAGTATTGTCTTCTGTGATAACATGAGTTATCCACTATTGTTTCCAAGGTTGTCTTTGAAGTTGTCAGCTTTGATGCTGGCATTTGTTGATCTTACAAGAACATGTCAAAGGAAGGCTTTTAGACAATGTCTAGGATTTTTATGCCTTCAAGTGATCCTTAAAATTTTCTTGACTAGACAAATCTTCAGAGGATTCTGGGAAGATGCCAGAGTAGAGAGAGCCTGAATCCACTTTCTCCCACCATCAAATCTATACCTACACAGTGAGCATTTCACCCTGAAGAAGAATGGAGACTAAGGTGAATACGTTCTATACAATGGGGGACAGAAAGATCAAACTAAAAAAAGAACCAGAACAGCAAGAGAGACAGAGACACAGTAACTGCAGGAACCTCACCTCCAGCACAGTGACTGGCAGAGGGGAGGGAAAGGAACATAACAGAGAGCTGGGCTCAGATGTCCTGTCTTGAGGTGCAGGAAAAAAAATCCTTGTGGTTTAAAGTGCAACTAGATCATAGCGAAAGAACCTAAGTTTCAGAACTAATCATCCACCCCTTGGCAACGAAGCCACTGTAAGCAATCTGGAATCAGAGGAACTGACCAGCGCCATTGTTCCCATGCCTTCTGCACATCTCAGTGCAGCAAAGAGCAGGATCTGAACACACACACCAATCTCAGACTTGATCTACGCAGATTCCTGACTCCCCATACTCAGGTGCACTGCAGGAGATCCAGTAATCCCAACTTGCTGCCCACTTTTATCCACCAGCCCAGCTCCCATCAGCAGGACTAGAAAGTTCCTCAGCTCACAGGGTGGTGCATGGATCTGCAGGCTGGCGCTGCCAAGGCAATCGCCCATAGTACTACAGGGCAATGGTGTGTGGGGCTGACCCCTCACCACCAGCAGGACTTGGCAGGCCCTGAAGCAGAAATTCCCCAGAACAGCCCAGAGCATGCAGGGGCCATGGAGCAACATGCATGGATCCTGACTCCACACTGCCAGTGGGACCTGGTGAATGTCCCACACAGGAATTCCTTGGAGGGGTCCCAAGTGCCCAAGAGTATGCATAGGGATAGAGGTGAAGAGACACAGGGGATTCAGCTGTACCAATCTGGGAGTTACCTGGAGTGTACCCTCAACCCACCACTGGCTCACCACCCAACCGTTGCCAGCAAAGAATCCATAGGCGTCCACCTACGATCCCCTCCAATGGGCCCCCAAGGCTGTACCTCTGGGACCACACCTTAGGAGCTCCAGTACCAGGAAAAGTCCATCTCATACTTACTTGGCCTCTAACTTGCCAAAACCACGAGGCACATGCAGTCTAAACAGGGGTTTCCCCCACACAAGGCCAATCCTTCAAGACAGGGAAAGCAAGCCATTTCACCTAATTCATAGAACCAAGCACAAAAAGTCATGCAAAATGAGCAGAGGAATACATTCCAAATGACAGAACAAGAAAAAAACAAAACAAAACAGAAAAAAAAAACTCTAAATAAAACAATGTTAACCAGTCTTCCTGATAAAGAGTTTAAAGCAATAGTTTTAAAGATACTGGACTAGAGAAAACAATATCAGAACTCAAGGTAGACCTCAACAAAGAGATAGAAAGTATAAAAAGAACCAAGAAGAGATGAAGAATTCAACAGATGAAATAAAAAATACACTGGATGGAATGAACAGCAGACTAGAGGTTGCAGAAGAACAGAGCAGTGACTTGAAAGATAGAGTAATTGAAAGCATTGAAGCTGAACAGCAGAAGGAAGAAAGAATTCAAAGAAATGAGAATAGGGTAAGAGATATCTGGGACAACATCAAACATCCTAACATCTGCTTATAGGAGTCCCAGAAGGGGAAAAGAGAGAGAAGGGAGTAGAAAACTTATTTGAAGAGATAATGGCTGAAAACATCCCTAACCTGAGGAAGGAAACATTTTACCAGATCCAGCAAGCATTGAGAGCTCCAAACAAGATGAACCCAAGGAGGTCCACACCAAGACACATTGTAGTTAGAATGTCAAAGATCAAAGAAAGAGAATCTTAAAAGGAACAAATTACATAAAAGAGAAACTGCATATGGTTATGAGCTGTTTTTCTGCAGAAACTCTACAGGCCAGAAGGGAATGGCATGTTATATGTAAAGTACTTAACAGGAAAAAAACCCTTCAACCAGGAATACTGTACCCTGCAAGGTTATCATTCAGGATTTAAGGTGAGTTAAAGAGTATCACAGATTAAAAAAAGTTAAAAGATTTCACCACAACTAAACAAGTCTTAAAAGAAATGTAAAAAGGGATTTCCTTAAGAGGAAGAAAAGACCCTAAATAGAAGCAAGAACTTTAAGAAAGGAAAAAATTTCCATTATATAAAGCAAATACATAGTAAAGGGAGTAGATCAATTACTTAAATGCTAGTATGAAGTTGAAGAGGAAAAAAGTAGAAAAGAAATTGTATCTAAAAATTAAGGGAATCACTTAATAAAAAGGTACAAAAGAAGATATTATATATGTAAAATGTGAAGAAGGGGGAGTAAGAAACATAGTGCTATTAGAATGCACTTGAACTTAAGTGACCATCAGCTTATTATAGATTGTTTTATTAATAGTCATAGAAGAACCTCATAGTAACTAAAAACAAAAACTTATACTACGGATTAAAGATGGCAGTGTGAGAGGTGAGACAGAGGCTTCCACCTAAAACGACATATAATACAAAAATATAACTCATACAACTACTCCTGAAAGAGCAACAGGAAAGAGGACTGCACCAAACTGCATACACCTGGAGAATCAAAGAGCAGACCTCACAGAACAGGGTAACGTACTAAAGCTGTGGCCCAGCAGGACCCAAGCCCTTCCCCCACCACAGCTTACCAGTGGGAGGAAGAGAAACGGAGCAGGGAGGGAGTGGAGGCCCAGGACTGCTGAACACCTAACACCAGAGATCTTCTCTGGGAGCACAAACCTACATTTCATGGTGCTTGCATGATACTATCCTAATTACGGGGTTGGAAAGCTAAGCAGGCAGAATTCCTGGAGAGACTGAGAGTCCAGGTATGTGTGGAAAGCAGGGATCCATATCTGGCTGCTATGGGACAAAAGAAAGGTGGGCAGTATGAGAGACTTCCTAAAAAGGAAGCCCTTAGCAAGAGAGCTGCTAAACGGGCAAGGATTGCACAGAGCTTACTGCTCAGGAGAAAGGACATGTAGAGAAAATTGTGCAGGTGTACTCTACCCAGAAGGTTGGGAGCTTTCACGATCTTCAGGTGCTGCAGCTCCCTGGCTGCCTACACAGCTCCAAGAACCCCTTCTGTGATAGGTGGCCTACTCTGCCTTTCTCCTGGCCAGCACGACCCAGCTTGCAAAATGGCAAACCCTACCCTGTCATTAGGCCAGCCAGAGGGAAGATCTGTCTATAGCAACTACAAACGCAAAACACAGAGGCTTATACCTGTGGGCTGAGCCCACTGGTTCAGGCAGTGGACATAGGCATAGCAGCCGGGAAGCAGGAAACAGCTCTTTCCTCGGCCAAGGCACCAATACCACTTCCCTGTGACCCCTGACATTGCTTCAGGGGCTGAGCAGCTCCAGAGAGTAGAGCTTCTGGGCACTAGAGGGTGACAAACGCAAATATGAAATGCCAAAGGAACCTGGTTCAGAGTAAAATTATTAACACAACTCCTGAGAAAGATTTAAATGACATCGACCTCATGACTCTCCCTGAAAGGGAGTTCAAAATAAAAATCATTAACATGCTCATGGAGGTACGGAAAGATATTCAAGAACTCAGGAATGAACTCCAGTGGGAGATCCAATCATTGAAGGGCACAATGGAGGGTATTAAAAACAGATTGGATATGGTAGAGGAGGCGATAAATGAAATAGAAACTAGAGAAGAGGAATACAAAGAAGATGAAGTACAGAGAGAAAAAAGAATCTCTAAGAATGAAAGAATATTGAGAAAACTGTGTGACCAATCCAAACGGAACAATATTCACATTATAGGGGTACCAGAAAGAGAAGAGAGAGAAAAGGGGATAGAAGGTGTCTTTGAGGAGGTGATTGCTGAAAACTTCCCCAATCTGGGGAAGGAGATGGTGTCCCAGGCCATGGAGGTGCACAGATCTCCCAAAATAAGGGATCCAAGAAAGACAACACCAAGACATATAGTAATTAAATGGCAAAGATCAAGGATAAGTACAGACTACTAAAAACAGCCAGAGGGAGAAATAAGATCACATACAAAGGAAAGCCCATCAGGCTATCATCAGACTTCTCAACAGAAACCTTACAGGCCAGAAGGGAGTGGCATGTGGTATTTAACAGAATGAAGCAGAAGGGCCTTGAACAAAGGTTACTTTATCTGGCAAGATTATCACTTAAATTTGAAGGAGGTAATAAACAATTCCCAGATAAGCAAAAGCTGAGAGAATTTATCTCTCACAAACCATCTCTACAGTGTATTTTGGAGGGAATGCTATACATAGAAGTGTTCCTATGGTTTAATAGCTGTCAGGAAAGGTAATAAAACCACAGTAAAGAAAGTAGAACAGCTAAGTACTAAGCAAATGCAAAATGAAATTAACTATCCCCAAAGTCAATCAAGGGATAGACAAACACTACAGAATATGATACCTAATATATAAAGAAAGGAGGAGAAAAAAAAAGAACATGTAGATTGTGTTTGTAATAGCATATTACATGAGTTAAGTTAAACTTTTAGATAGTAAGGAAGTTAACCTTGAACCATTGGTAACCACGAATCTAAAGCCCCCAATGCCAATAACTACATACCTATCCATAATCACCCTATAAATGTAAATGGACTAAATGCACCAATCAAAAGATATAGAGTCACTGAATGGATAAAAAAACAAGACCCATCTGTATGCTGCCTACAAGAGACTCACTTTAAACCAAAAGCCATACACAGACTAAAAGTGAAGGGATGGAAAAAGATATTTCATGCAGATAATAGGGAGAAAAAAGTAGGAGTTGCAGTACATGGATCAGATAAAATAGACTTCGAAACAAAGAGTAACAAGAGACAAAGGAGAACATTACATAATGATAAAGGGGTCAGTCAAATAAGAGGATATAACCATTTGAAATATATATGCACCCAACACAGGAGAGCCGACATATGTCAGACAAATACTAACAGAATTAAAGGAGGAAATAGAAATCAATGCAGTCATTTTAGGGGACTTCAACACACCACTCACTCCAAAGGACAGATCAACCAGACAGAAAATAAGTAAAGACACAGAGGCACTGAAAAACACACGAGAACAGATGGACCTAACAGACACCTACAGAACTCTGCACCCAAAAGTAACAGGATATTCTTCTCAAGTGCACATGGAACATTTTCCACAATAGACCATATACGAGGCCACAAAAAGAAACTCAGTAAATTCAAAAAGATTGAAATTCTGCCAACCAAATTCTCAGATCACAAAGGTGTAAAACAACAAATAAATTGTACAAAGAAAAAAAAAAGGCTAACAAATACATGAAGGCTTAATAACATATTCCTAAACAATAAATGGATAAATGACCAAATTAAAACAGAGATCAAACAATACATGGAGACTAATGACAACAATAACAGAAAGCCACAACTTCTTTGGGATGCAGCAAAGGCAGTTCTATGAGGAAAGTATATCGCAATCCACGCCTATTTAAAGAAGGAAGAATATTCCCAAATGAATAGTCTAAAGACACAATTACTGAAATTGGAAAAAGAAGAACAAATGAGGCCCAAAGTCACCAGAAGCAGGGACATAATAAAGATCAGAGAAGAAATAAATAAAATTGAAAAGAATAAAACAATAGAAAAAACGAATGAAACCAAAAGCTGGTTCTTCAAAAAAATAAACAAAATTGATAAACCCCTAGCCAGATTTAAGAGAAAAAGAGAATCTACTCACATAAACAGAATCAGAAATGAGAAAGGAAAAATCACGATGGACCCCACAGAAATACAAAGAATTATAGGAGAATACTATGGGAATCCATATGGTAACAAGCTGGAAAACATAGAAGAAATGGACAACTTCTTAGAAAAATACAACCTTCCAAGACTGACCAAGCAAGAGATAGAAAACCTAAACAGACCAATCACCAGCAACGAAATTGAATCGGTAATCAAAAAACTGCCCAAGAACAAACCCCTGGGCCAGATGGATTCACCTCTGAATTCTAGCAGACATATAGAGAAGAAATAACACCCATTCTCCTTAAAGTTTTCCAAAAAATAGAAGAGGAAGGAATACTTCCAAACTCATTCTATGAAGCCAGCATCACTCTAATACCAAAAAATAACAAAGACCTCACCATAAAAGAAAATTACAGACCAATATCCCTGATAAATGTAGATGCAAAAATACTCAACAAAATATTAACACACCCAATTCAAAATACATCAAGAGGATCATACACCATTATCAAGTGGGATTCATCTCAGGGATGCAACGATGGTACAACACTTGAAAATCCATGAACATCATCCACCACATGAACAAAAAGAAGAACAAAAACCACATGTTCATCTCCATAGATGCTGGAAAAGCATTTGACAAAATTCAACATCCATTCATGATAAAAACTCTCAACAAAATGGGCATAGAGGACAAATACCTCAACATCATAAAGGCCATATATGAAAAACCCACAGCCAACATCACACTTAACAGTAAGAAGCTGAAAGCTTTTCACCTAAGATCGGGAACAAGACAGGGATGTGCACTCTCTCCATAGTTATTCAACATAGTACTGGAGGTCCTGGCCACGGGAATAAGACAAAACAAAGAAATTCAAGGTATCCAGATTGGTAAAGAAGAAGTCAAATTGTCACTATTTGCAGATGACACGATATTGTACATAAAAAACCCTAAAGACTCCACTCCAAAATTACTAGAACTAATATCTGAATTCAGCAAAGTTGCAGGATACAAAATTAACACACAGAAAACTGTTGCCTTCCTATACACTAACGATGAACTTAACAGACAGAGAAATCAGGAAAACAATGCCATTCACAACTGAATCAAAAAGAATAAAATACCTAGGAATAAATGTAACGAAGGAAGTGAAAGACCTATATCCTGAAAACTACAAGACACTCTTAAGAGGAATTACAGAGGACACTAATAAATGGAAATTCATCCTATGCTCTTGGCTAGGAAGAATTAATATTGTCAAAATGGCCATTCCACCTAAAGCAATCTACAGATTCAATGCAATCCCTATCAAAAAACCTACAGCATTCTTCAATGAACTAGAACAAATAGGTCTAAAATACATAAGGAACTACAAAAGACCCCGAATAGCCAAAGCAATCCTGAGACGGAAGAATAAAACAGGGGGAATTATGCTCCCAGACTTCAAACACTACCTCAAAGCTTCAGTAATCAAGACAATTTGGTATTGGCACAAGAACGGACCCACAGACCAGTGGAACAGAGTGGAAAATCCAAACATTAACCCAAACATATTCGGACAATTAATATATGATAAAGGAGCCTTGGATATACAATGGGGAGATGACGGCCTCTTCAGCAGCTGGTGTTGGCAAAACGGGACAGCTACATGTAAGAGAATGAAACTGGAATACTGTCTAACTCCATACACAAAAGTAAACTCAAAATGGATCAAAGACCTGAATGTAAGGCATGAAACCATAAAACTCTTAGAAAAAAACACAGGCAAAAATCTCTTGGACATAAACATGAGCGACTTCTTCATGAACATATGTCCCTGGGCAAGGGAAACAAAAGCAAAAATGAACAAGTAGGACTATATCCAGCTGAAAAGCTTCTGTACAGCAAAGGGCACATCCTACAGTATGGGCGAATATATTCATAAATGATATATCTGATAAGGGGTTGACATCCAAAATATATAAAGAACTCATGCACCTCAACAAACAAAAAGCAAATAATCCAATTAAGAGATGGGCAGAGGATCTGAACAGACACTTCTCCAAAGAAGAAATTTAGATGGCCAACGGGCACATGAAAAGATGCTCCATATTGCTATTCATCAGAGAAATGCCAAGTAAAACATCAATGAGATATCACCTCATACAAGTAAGGATGGTCAACATCCAAAACACAAACAACAACAAATTTGGCGAGGATGTGGAGAAAAGGGAGCCCTCCTACACTGCTGGTGGGAATGCAAATTAGTTCAACCATTGTGGAATGCAGTATGGAGGTTCCTCAAAAAACTTAAAATAGAAATACCATTGGACCCAGGAATCCCACTCCTAGGAATTTACCCTAAGAATGCTGCAGCCCAGTTTGAAAAAGACATATGCACCCCTATGTTTATCGCAGCACTATTTACAATAGCCAAGAAATGGAAGCAACCTAAGTGTCCATCAGTAGATGAATGGATAAAGAAGATGTGGTACATATACACAATGGAATATTATTCAGGCATAAGAAGAAAACAAATCCTACCATTTGCAACAACATGGATGGATCTAGAGGGTATTATGCTCAGTGAAATAAGCCAAGCAGAAAAAGTCAAGTATCAAATGATTTCACTCATATGTGGAACATAAGAGCAGAGAAGAAAAAACTGAAAGAAAAAAACAGCAGCAGACTCACAGAACCCAAGAATGGACTAACAGTTACCAAAGGGAAAAGGACTGTGTAGGATGGGTGGGAAGGGAGGGACAAGGGGAAAAAAGGAGCACTATGATTAGCAGACCTAAGGTTGGGGGCCATGGGGAGGGCTGTACAACTCAGAGAAAATAAGTAGTGACTCTATAACATCTCACTACACTTATGGACAGTGACTGCAATGGAGTTGATGGGGGGCCTGATGAAGTGGGTAGTTTAATAACCATAATATTGCACATGTAATTGTAGATTAATGAATCCAAAATAAAAATTTAAACATGCAAAAAAAACCCAAAACCAAAAACAAACAAACAAAAAATATCTATGCGCCCAACACAGGAGCACCTACATATGTGAAACAAATACTAACAGAATTAGAGGGGCAAATAGAATGCAGTGCATTCATTCTAGGAGACTTCAACACACCACTCCCTCCAAAGAACAGATCAACCAGACAGAAAATAAGGAAGGAGACCAAGGCACTGAACAACAAATTAGAAGAGATGGACCTAATAGACATCTACACCCAAAAGCAGCAGAATACACATTCTTCTCAAGTGCACATGGAATATTTTCAAGAATAGATCATATCATAGGCCACAAAACGAGCTTCAGTAAATTAAAAAATATTGAAATTGTACGAACCAGTTTCTCAGACCACAAAGGTATGAAACTAGAAATGAATTATGTAAAGAAAATCAAAAATCCCACAAACACATGGAGGCTTCACAATATGCTCCTAAATAACCAATGGTTCAATGACCAAATAAAAACAGAGATCATGCAATATATGGAGACAAATGAGAGCAATAATTCAACACCACAAAATCTGTGGGATGCAGCGAAGGCTGTGCTAGGAGGAAAGTATACTGCAATACAGGCCTACCTCAGGAAAGAAGAACAATCCCATTTAAGCAGTCTAAACTCACAATTAATGAAACTAGAAAAAGACGAACAAATGAGAACCAAAGTCAGTAGGAGGAGGGACATAACAAAGATTAGAGCAGAAATAAATAAAGTCGAGAAGAATAAACCAACAGAAGGATCAAGGAAAGCAAGAGCTGGTTCATCGAGAAAATAACCAAAACAGATAAAGCCTTAGTAAGACTTATCAAGAGAAAAAGAGAGTCTACTCAAAGAAACAGAATCAGAAATGAGAAAGGAAAAATCAGTGCGGACAGCACAGAAATACAAAGAACTATTAGAGAATACTATGAAAAATATATGCTAACAACCTGGATAACCTACAAGAAATGGACAACTTTCTTGAAAAATACAACCTTCCAAGGCTAACCCAGAAAGAAACAGAAAATCTCAACAGACCAACTACCAGCAATGAAATTGAACTGGTAACCAAAAGCCTACCTAAGAACAAAATTCCTGGACCAGATGGCTTCACTGCTGAATTTTATCAAACATTTAGTGACGACGTAATACCAATCCTCCTTAAAGTTTTCCAAGGAGTAGAATAAGAGGGAATACTTCCAAACTCATTCTATGAGGCCCGTATCACTCTAATACCAAAACCAGGCAAAGACACGACAAAAAAAGAAAACTACAGACCAACATCCCTGATGAACACAGATGCAAAAATACTGAACAAAATATTAGCAAACCAAATTAAAAAACACATCAAAAGGATCATCATCATGATCAAGTGGGATTCATCCCAGGAATGCAAGGATGGTACAACATTCGAAAACCCATCAACATCATAAACCACATCAACAAAAAGGACAAAAACGACATGATCATCTCCATAGATACTGAAAAAGCATTCAACAAAATTCAACATCCATTCATGATAAAAGCTCTCAACAAAATGGGTACAGAGGGCAAGTACCTCAACATAATAAAGGCCATATATGACAAACCCACAGCCAACATTATACTTAACAGGGAGAAGCTGAAAGCTTTTCCTTTAAGATCAGGAACAAGACAAGGATGCCCAATCTCCCCACTTCTATTTAACATAGTACGGGATGTCCTAGCTACAGCAGTCAGACAACACAAAGAAAGAAAAGGCATCCAGATTGGCAAGGAAGAAGTCAAACTGTGCCTGTTGCAGATGACATGATATGGTATATAAAAACCCCAAAAGAATCCAGTCCAAAACTACTAGATCTAATATCTGAATTCAGCAAAGTTGCCGGATACAAAATTAATACACAGAAATCTGTGGCACTCCTATACAGTAACGATGAACTAGCAGAAAGAGAAATCAGGAAAACAATTCCATATTCAGTTGTATCAAAAAGAATAAAATACCTAGGAAAAAACCTAACCAAGGAAGTGAAAGATCTATACTCTGAAAACTACAAGACACTCATGAGAGAAATTAAAGAGGATACCAATAAATGGTAACACATCCCGTGCTCATGGATAGGAAGAATTAATATTGTCAAAATGGCCATCCTGCCTAAAGCAATCTACAGATTCAATGCAATTCCTATCAAAATACCAACAGCATTCTTCAATGAACTAGAGAAAATCATTCTAAAATTCATATGGAACCACAAAAGACCCGAATAGCCAGAGCAATCCTGAGGAGGAAGAATAAAGCTGGGCAGATTTTGCTCCCCAACTTCAAGCTCTACTACAAAGCTTCAGTAATCAAGACAATCTGGCACTGGCACAAGAATAGACCCATAGACCGTGAAACAGACTAAAGAGCCCTGATATAAACCCAACCATATATGGTCAATTAATATATGATAAAAGAGTTATGGACATGCAATGGGGAAATGACAGCCTCTTCAACAGCTGGTATTGGCAAAACTGGACAGCTACATGCAAGAGAATGAAACTGGATTATTGTTTAACCCCTTACACAAAAGTAAACTCAAAATGGATCAAGGACCTGAATGTAAGTCATGAAACCATAAAACTCTTACAAGACAAAGAACATAGGCAAAAATCTCCTGAATAAGATCATGAGTGACTTCTTCCTGAATGTATCTCCTCGAGCAAGGGAAACAAAAACGAAAATGAACTCATGGGACTTCATCAAACTAAAAAGTTTCTGTACAGCAAAGGACATCATCAACAGAATAAAAAGGCATCCTACAGTATGGGAGAATATATTTGTAAATGACATATCTGACAAGGGTTAACATCTAAAATATATAAAGAACTTACACACCTCAACATCCACCTCAACATCCAAAAAGCAAATAACCCAATTAAAAAATGGGCAGAGGATATGAAGAGACAGTTCTCCAAAGAAGAAATTCAGATGGCCAACAGACACATGAAAAGATGCTCCACATCACTCATCATCAGGGAAATGCAAATTAAAACCACAATGAGATATCACTCACACCGGTAAGGATGGCCAGCATCCAAAAGACTATGAACAACAAATGCTGGCGAGGATGCGGAGAAAGGGGAACCCTCCTACACTGCTGGTGGGAAAGTAAGCTAGTTCAACCATTGTGGAAAGCAATATGGAGGTCCCTCAAAAACTAAAAATAGAAATACCATTTGACCAGGAAATCCCACTCCTTGGAATTTACCCAAAGAATACAACTTCTCAGATTCAAAAAGTAATATGCACCCCTATGTTTACTGTACCACTTTTTACAATAGCCAAAAAATGGAAGCAACCTAAGTGTCCATCAGTAGAGGAATGGATAAAGAATAGGTGGTACATATACACAATGGAATACTATTCAGCCATAAGAAAGAAACAAATCCTGGCATTTGCAACAACATGGATGGAGCTGGAGGATAGTATTCTCAGGGAAATAAGCCAGGCAGAGAAAGACAAGTGCCAAATGATTTCCGTCATTTGTAGTATAACAATGAAGCAAAACTGAAGGAACAAAATAGCAGCAGACTCAAGAAACTCCAAGAAGGAAGTGGTTACCAAAGGGGAGGGGTATGGGAGGTTGGTTTGCGAGGGTGGGAGAATGGGATTGAGGGGTATTATGTTTAGTACACATGGTGTGGGGGATCACGGGGAAAACAGTGTAGCACAGAGAAGGCAAACAGTGAATCTCTGGCATCTTACTACACTGATGGACAGTGACTGCATTGGGGTATGGGTGGGGACTTGATAATATGGGTAAATGTGGTAACCACATTGTTTCTTCATGTGAAACCTTCATAAGAGTGTATATCAATAATACCTTAATAAAAAAATGAAAAAAAATAAAAAAGGAAACATACTAGATCCACAAAAAAGCAAGAGAAGGGAACCCAACCATAATACTAAAGAAAGTCATAAAACAAAAAAGAAGAAAAAATGATCAGAGTAGAACAAAACAACCAGAAAACATTTAACAAAATGGCAATAAGTTCACACATTAATACTTACTTTAAATGTAAATGGCTTAAATGTTCCAGTCAAAAGACAGGGTGACTGATGGATAAAAAAAAAATCATCCATCTATTTTCTGCCTATAATGGACTCACCTCAGAGTTTAAGACACACACAGACTGAAACTGAAGGTATGGAAGAAGATATGACATACAAATAGGGACAAAAAGAAAGCTGGAGTTGCAATACTTACATCAGATGAAAGAGACTTCAAAATAAAGAAAGTAAGAAAAATCAAAGAAGGACATTACATAATGCTAAAGTGATAAGTCCAACAAGAGGACATAACAATCATAAATATCTATGCACCCAACACAGAAGCTCCTAAATGTATAAGCCAAATGCTAACAGATCTAAAGGGAAAAACAGACAGAACACAATAATAGCAGGAGATTTTAACACTCCACTTAGATCAATAGATAGATCACCCAGACAGAAAATAAAAAGGGAAACAGGCACTGAATGACCCATTAGTCCAGAGGGACTTAACAGATACATACAGAATATTCTACTCAAGAGCAACCAAACTACATTTTTCTCAAGCACATATGGAACATTATGCAAAGTAGGTCACAATTTAGGACACAAAAGAAGTCTCAATAAATTTAGGAGATTGAAATTGTATCAAGCATCATTTCAGACAACAATGGTATGAAAATAGTAATCAGTTACAAGAAAAAACTGGAAAAAAGTACAAACACATGGAAGCTAAACAACAGGTTTCTAAATAATCAATGGATCAAGGAATAGACTTAAGAGGAAACCAGACAACACATGGAGACAAATGAAAACAGAAACATAATGGTTCAAAATATGTGGGGTGCAGCAAAAGTGGTTCTAAGAGGGAAGTTTATAGCAATACAGTCCTAGCTCAAGATACAAGAACAATTTCAAATAAACATTCTAACCTTATAAATAAAGGAACTTGAAGAGAAAAACAAAACCAAAAATTAGTAGAAGGAAGGGCATAAAAAGATCAGAGCAGAAATAAATAAAAAAGAGAAGAATAAAACAACAAAAAAGTCATTGAAGCCAAAGCTGGTTCTTTGAGAAGATTAACAAAATGGATAAACCCTTAGCTAGACTTACCAAGAAAAAAAAAAGAGAACATGAATAAACAAGATCAGAAATGAAAACAGAAAAGTTACAACCAACACCATAGAAATTCAAAGAATTATAAGAGAATACTATGAAAAATTATATGCCAGTAATTGGACAACCTAGAAGAAGTGGGTAATTCATAGAAACATACAAAATCTTCCAGGACAGATCCAGGAAGAAACAGAAATCTGAACAGACCAATTACTAGTAGCAAAATTGAACTGGTAATCAAAAAACTCCCAACAAACAAATCCAGGACCAGAAGACTTCAAAGGTGAATTCTACCAAACATTTAAAGATGAGGTAAATATCTGTCCTTAATGTATTCCAAAAATAGAGGAGGAATACTTCCAAACCCATCCTACGAGGCCAGCATTACTCTAATACCAAAACCAAAGACACTACCAAAAAACAAAACTACAGACCAATATTCTGACACATATAAAAAAATTCTTTGTGTGTCTGATGAACATAGATGCAAAAATCCTCAACAACATATTACTAACCTGAATTCAACAATACATCAAAACGATCATTCATCATGACCAGGTGGGTTTCATTCCATGGATACAAGGATGATACAATATCCACAAATAAGTCAATGTGCTACACCACCTTAACAAAAGGAAAAATAAAAACCATATAATTATCTCAATAGATGCTGAAAAGGCACTTGACAAAATACAATATCCATTCATAACAAAAACTCTTAAAGTGTGTATGGAGGGAACATACCTCAACATAACAAAGGCCATATATGACAAACCCAAAGCTAACTTCATACTCAATGGAAAAAAGCTGAAAGCCTTTCCTTTAAGATTGGGAACAAGACAAGGATGCCCACTCTCACCACTTTTATTTAACATAGTACTGGAGGTCCTAATCATAGCAATCAGACAAGGAAAAGAAATAAACAGCATCCAAACTGGTAAGGAAGAAGTTAAACTGTCACTATTTGCAGATGACCTGAAACTGCATATAGAAACCCTAAAGACTCCGCCCAAAACTACTAGAACTATTAAGTGAATTCAGCAAAGCTACAGGATACAAAATCAATACATAGAAATCTGATGTATTCCTATATACTAACAATGAACTAGCAAAAAGAGAAATTAGGTAAACAATTCTACTTATAATTGCATCAAAAAAAAATAAAATAACTAGAAATAAACCTAACCAAGGAGGTGAAAGACCTGATTCAAAACTGTAAGACAGTGATGGGAGAAATTAAAGAATACACAAGTAAAAAGAAATTTATCTTGTGCTCATGGATAGGAAGAATTAATATTGTCAAAATGGCCATCCTGCCCAAAACAATTTACAGATTCAATGCAATCCCTATCAAAGTAACAATGGCATTTTTCAATGAACTGTGGTAAATAACCCTAGAAGTCATATGGAGCCACAAAAGACCCAGAATAGCCAAAGTTATATTGAGGAAGAAGAAAAAAGCTGGGGGTATCATGCTGTGATTTCAAGCTATACTAAAAACTACAGTGATTAAAACAATATGGTACTGGCACAAGAACAGACCCATAGATTAGTGGAACACAATAGAGATACCAGAAACAAGCCCATGTATATATGGCCAATTAATATATAACAAAGAAGCCATGAATATACAATGGAGAAAAGACAATTTCTTCAATAAATTGTGCTGGGAAAACTGGACCACTACATGTAAGAGAATAAAATTATATCATTGCCTTACACCACACACAAAAGTAAACTCTAAATGGATTAAAGACCTATATGTGAGACATGAAACTCTTAGAAGAGGACATAGGCAAGAATCTCATGAACATCAGCATGAGAAATTTCTTTCTGGATACATCTCCATGGGTAGGAAAACAAAAGCAAAAATTAACACGTGGGTCTACATCAAAGTAAAAAGCTTCTGCACAGCAAAGAAAATCCTCAACAATACAAAAAAGGCAACCTGACATATGCGAGAATGTATTTGCAAATGATATATCCAACAAGGGGCTAATATCCAAAATATGTAAAGAACTCATACAACTCAACACATAAAAAACAAATAATCCAATTAAAAAATGGGCAGAGGAATTTAATAGACATTTTTCCAAAGAAGACGAACAGATGACCAACAGATACATGAAAAGATGCTCAGCATCACTAGTTATCAGGCAAGTACAAATCAAAACCACAGTGAGGTATTACCTCACAGCAGTCAGAATGGCTACTATCCAAAAGACAAGAAAAAACAAGTGTTGGCAAGGATGTGGAGAAAAGGGAACCCTCCCAAACTGTTGGTGGAAATGTAAATTGATTCTGCCACTGTGGAAAACAATATGGGGCTTCCTCAAAAAGCTAAAAATAGAAATACCATGCAACCCAGCAATTCTACTTCTTGGAGATTTACTGAAGAGAACAAAATAATTTGAAAAGATATATGCACACCTATGTTCATCACAGCATTATTTAAAATAGCAAAGATAAGGAAGCAATCCAAATGCCCATCAATAGATGAATGGATAAAGAAAATTTGGTGCATATACACAATGGAATATTACTCAGCCATAAAAAAGAAGGAAATCTTGTCATTTGTGATTACATGGATGGCCCGAAGTTATCATGCTAAGTGAAATAAGCCAGGTTAGAAAAACACAAATACTGTATGATTTCACCTACATGTGGCTGTAGTTAAAACAACACAAACAAAAAAGAAATAGACCCATAAATATGGACAACAGACTGTTAGTTACTATAGGGAGGAGGGTAGAGGGATGGGTGAAATAGGTAAAGGGGATAAAGAGGTAAAAACTACAAACTGTAAAATAAGTCAGTCATAGGAATGTTAGTACAACATATAGAATATAATGAATAATATTGTAATATCTTGGTATGGTAACAGGAACTACATTTACTGTGGCAAGCATCTAGTAAGGTATATAATTATCAAATCACTATGTTATAACACATCTGAAAACAATATAATATCATATACCAACTTTAGTCCAATAAAAATACACATACACAAACACAATTTTTTTCCTTGACTAAATGGTCAGAGGGTTGTCATTGTCCAGCCATGTTAACAGAAATAATTAAGACATTCATGAATTCATGCATGCACCAATAATGAAAATAATATTACAGCTGTGTCCTAGTATGACATAAATAAGAGAGGCAGTGCTGGGGTGCCAAAGATTCATACTAAATTGAGTTTCACTGTCATTTCACTAGAAACAAATGTCATTCATAACTCTCAGAGATTTAGACAGGAATGAGTAGAAGTGCACATTTTGAACATATGCTTCCTTAAACTATGTGCTATATTTTTAGTAAGAATTTCAGGTAAATTTGTTAGTGATAAAGTATGTGTGCTTTTG